>CABFWB010005289.1:17180-46937 GCA_902151455.1 Timema bartmani | reverse complement strand
CCCAATAGAAACACAGGATTACTCCCTACACACATGCACACACACTCGGAAACTGGAATGTCACCGTGACAACCACGGTAGATTCACAAACCTCCTCTTGACAGGGTGTATTAAATGACCAAGTTATTATATGTGTTATCTATGGTTATAGCAGCATCTAAATATCTTATTCTTTAGATTGAAAATTGACACCTGGCTACTGGAATCAAACCCGGTATCTGTGGCTTAGCACATCAATGCTCTAACCCGTGAGATACCCAGGAGTGTCCCGTGTCCAAGGTCATTCTTCAATCATATTTTAATTATTTATTTTACTTAAAACATGGGTGAAGAACTACTTTGGGCACGGGGCACTCCTGGGTAGCTCAGTGGGTGGAGCATTGGCGCACTAAGCCACAGGTCCTAGGTTTGATTCCCATGTCCAGGTGTCATTTTTCAATTGAAGGAATATCCTTCTGACGTGTTGAAGCGGGGAGATAATTGTTTCTAGTATCACGTGCACCTTACCCAGTCAAGAGACAACAGTTCGACGACCGGAGACTTTGAAAGATAGTGGTTCGTCATTGTTTTCCTTGCAGTGGAGCGAGTTCCTCTGAGAAGACCAAGTCAAAACCTCGATTATCGTGCAGCCGCTAGTACCTTATCCGTGTCCTCGGACCAACTCGCGTGTTGGTTACTGTTCAACTGTACCTGTGTGGCGTGACAGCCTTCTGTCAGTCCCCCACACTTCACACACACTCACACACGATGAAGCCACACAAGAGACGCTTAGCGCCGCCTCGTGTCGGTTTGGGTTCCGAGATAGTTATTAAACTTCCCCATGGAGGTATTTACTGTCGCTGTAGTTCTATGAACACAAACTAACACTGTCTTCATTGTACAGAAAACTGTAACTTTCATATCTTCGTGGCTGAGTGGTCAGGGGAACCAACCTCAGCTCTAAGAACATTATGATTTAGTGGCATGTTAAAAAGTATGTATATTAACCGTAAAGGAAGATGTGAGGTTTGTTGAAAATATTTTGAAAATAATACTAATCAGTCTAACCTGAGTTTTCCAACAAAAATTCAACAAGTGTAGTTTATTAAAACAAAGAGAACGATCGTTTTGTGGCTCCAGGTCAAATGCACACAAATGTATCTTGGTAATAATATTGTTGTCAATCCGCTAAGTCTCCTGAAGACTTTGCCTGCCGGATCACAGTATTCTCTGGGAGGTAAGATCAATCTCTGGGCAAGAATAATTCGTACAGATTTGGATAAAGAAACTTCCAACGGGACAGGCCTTCGCCTTTTTTTTAAGAATTGTAGTAAAGTGTCCTTTCCAATTAATAACTTAATCAATAACCACATCAAGGTTTTTGGTAATTATTGTATTCAGTTTGTACTGTGAACTCTCCGGTCACGTGACAGTCTGCAAGGATTCAAGAGTTGTCTGCGTTTTCCTTTGATAATGGTTTGAGCCTTATCATGATTTAGTTTTAAACCATTCATTACCAATCAAGCCAAATTATGGCCAATTAAATGTTGCGTATTTGTATTTATCGATGAACAGTTTTAAGGAGTATATCCATGAGCACACAAACAAATTATTCAGGAAGTGATATCATCCACAGGTAAATGAAATATTTCCTATGGGATACGAACCTGGATCTAACACTCAGCCATGCCAATATGAATACATCCACTGTTTACTACAAGAGGACAAACGTGCAATCTCGTGGGAAGACTTACATACATGCTTTAAAAAGCTTTTTAAAAGTCTAGTATTATGTTACCAAAAGCTTTTGAAAAGTCTAATAGTATGCTACCAAAAGCTTTTGAAAAGTATAATAGTATGGCACCAAAAGCTTTTGAAGAATCTAATAGTATGCTACCAAAAGCTTTTGAAAAGTCTAATAGTATGGCACCAAAAGCTTGTGTAAAGTCTAATAGTATCATAAAGTTCACATTTCGTTGATCCATGGCGCATCCATATCATCTATGAAATGTATCAGATAATAATTTAAAGAGCTTTAAAGAAAGGGAGGTGGTCTAATTATAACAACGGTTAGTTCTGAAACCAACCAGGTGATAACCATGGACTGCGTTCAATAAAAAGTAAACACATTTTCAGTCAGACCAGTTTTGTGTTCATCTATGGGGAAAAAACAGAAACCAGCTGCCACTTATATTGGGTAGTAATGTGGCTAGGGCTATTTGTGCTTAGAGTTATTGGTCACGTCACAGGATCAGACTCAAGGCCGTAGTCGGGTGGAGGGTTGGGGGTTCAACCCCCCCAAGATTTAATTAACAGAATACATGACTTTATTTATGGTCAAACAATTTCAACATTAAGGTACAAGTACAAATTTGGGGGTTGTGTTACCGTAAAAGGCACTTCAGAGAGCTTGTATGGATTTTTATCATTGATAATTTTTATAGCCTCTGGCAATTTGGGGATATGCCCACCAACCCCCCTCCCTCTGAAATTATTGGCCTATATTTATTAACAAATATTTGCAAAATGATTAATTTAAAATGTATCACGAAACACAAAATGGCGCTGGTGCGACGTTATTAGAGCGATTGTGATAATTATTCAACTCCCATCCCAAAGGAGCAGAGCACATTATCAAGAACATGGACAAAATACCGAGAGGGCAGCGTCCAGCATCGAACACGGGACATAGATAACAACAAGGGGATACTCACTGTTGACTCGTACTATGTCATGCTTCACGTGTCGGCGAGTCATGCGACCGTGCTGCCATCTCCGTGGCAGAGCCGGAACCAGCGCTCCTACCTGGGGAACTGATGCTCTTATGCTTACGACAACAATGATGCTTCTTGTCGCATTGTTTGTTGTGCAGGGAGCTTTGTTGAGATGCCCGCACGCCGGCGATGGCTTGGGACACTAGCGACATCTTTGATGAGCGAGGAATAGTAAAAATAGTAAAGTAAAAGCGCGGTCAAAGTTGGTACTAATATACCGGTACAAGAAAATGAAAATAGATAGAAATAATTGAAGCTAACTAAAAATGAAGTGAACTAAATAGTTTAAAAAGTAATGAGATGCTTGTTGCTTTGTTTGAAAGTCTACAGCTACGCTAGCTTAAGTGCCTAATAGCCTAGCAAGCGCCAGTGTGTATTGTTAGAACAAGTGCTTATAGAATGTTCGAGTAGATTTTTACCTGGAGGTCTCTAGACGCATCAAGCCACGGGTTCACATCCCGTCACCATTTTCTTGTAAAGAAGGACACTAACATACATCTCTGTTTGATTATCACAAAGAGAACAAATAACACATCACCTTGTAAACAGATCATGGCCTAGTGATCGCATCACTGGGCTGTGTCCCTAACACTGTTCGATATCTCCACGCACTAGGGGGAATATTACAAGCGAGACAATATCACTATCCCGGTGGGGGCTTCACTGTTCTGGGGATTACTACTCTCTTGATGGGGGTATCACTATCCTGGTTGAGGTATCACTATCCTGGTGGATATATCATTATCCCAGTGGGGTGTCACTATCCTGGTAGACGTATCACTGTCCCAGTGGGGGTATCACTATCCTGGTGGACATATCACTATCCCAATGTGGGTGTCACTATCCTGGTGGGGGTATCACTATCCTGGTGGGGGTATCACTATCCCAGTGGGGTTATCACTATCCTGGTGGACGTATCACTATCCCGGTGGGGGTATCACTATACTTATGGAAGTATCACTATCCCGGGGGTCGTATCACTGTTCCAAGAGAACACACGCACGGCCACATATCGCCAGCTCCAGTATTGTCTGGCAGACCACACGAGTACCGAACCAAGGACCCGGAGATCCTAACAGACGTCTGTCGCCGTTACGAGTGATGCTCCTGGCAGAGCAGGCAGCTGAGGGGGATGGCTGAGGGGAGGGGGTCTTGGTGGATCGATCGTTCACAGGGGCCGCGCGGGCACAGCTGAACTAGCTCCGGACAGGAGGTCTCGTGATGAGGCATAGGGCCTCACTCACTACTGGCGTGGTGAGGCACTAACATGGTCCTGGCGTAGGGCCTCACTCACTACTGGTGTGGTGAGGCACTAACATGGTCCTGACATAGGGCCTCACTCAATACTGACGTGATGAGGCACTAACATGGTCCTGACATAGGGCCTCACTCAATACTGACGTGATGAGGCACTAACATGGTCCTGGTAAAGGTCCTCACTCACTACTAGCGTGATGAGGTACTAGCATGGTCCTGGCATAAGGCCTCACTCACTACTGGCGTGGTGAGGCACTTATATGGTCTTGTGCATAGGTCCTCGCTCACTACTGGCGTGGTGAGGCACTAGCATGGTGCTGGCATAGGGCCTCACTTAATACTGGCGTGGTAAGGCACTAGCATGGTGCTGGCATAGGTCCTCGCTCACTACTGGCGTGGTGAGACACTAGCATGGTGCTGGCATAAGGCCTCACTTAATACTGACGTGGTGAGGTACTAGCATGGTGCTGACATAGGGCCTCACTCACTACTGGCGTGGTGAGGCACTAACATGGTCCTGACATAGGGCCTCACTCACTACTGGCGTGGTGAGGCACTAACATGGTCCTGACATAGGGCCTCACTCACTACTAGCGTGGTGAGGCACTATCATGTTAGTGCCTCAACATGCCAGTTGCAAGTGAGGCACTAACATGGTGCTGACATGGGCCTCCCTCACTACTGGCGTTGGTGAGGCACTAGCATGGTGCTGGCATAGGGCCTCACTCACATCTGGTGTGGTGAGGCACTAGCATGGTGCTGGCATAGGTCCTCGCTCACAACTGGCGTGGTGAGGCACTAGCATGGTGCTTGCATAGGGCCTCACTCACAGCCAAGTACTACTGGAACCGTCTGGACCATTTTATCACTCTTTTTTTCAATTAACTAACACAAATACACAAAACACAGCTAACACAAGTACACAAAGAACACAACCAACACAAGCTCACACAGAACACAACTAGCACAAGTACAAACATAATAGTTGTATTATATTTTATGTTCTTTCAATAAGTTACGAAAAAGCCAACTATTCATTAATCCTCAAAGAAGTACTATTAGAGGCGTCTGATAAAACTTCTTATTGATAATAAAGTATAAGTAAGAAAATCTTATTTCCACGTAGGTTGACATTGTGGACTTTTAGTCAGTGTTTGCTACAACAATCTTCTGCCATTAACACTCCAGTGGCGAATGGACTGTAGCTCTAGTATGGAAAGCGTTGACTTGAACGTAAAAACTTAAAGTGATGGGTAATGTATTGTATTTTTCACACATTATTTTAGCTTCTCCATACTTATAGGACAGCTAGAATCATCAAATTTGGCACGCTTATGGCAATTGTATGTGCCAATATGCCTGCCAAATGTTATGATTCTAGCTGTACCATAAGTGCGTCAGAAAATTCAAAAATATATGGAAAATGTGCAAAATTTATCTAAAATCAAAAAATCTAGCTCTATCTAAGGTATAACTGATGGAGATACGACAAAAAGTAATAGGACCAAACTTGTGGATCTCGCCAAATCTGTGGCTGCTGGTGCAATCAGTTTTTTGATAGGTCTTACCATTTAGTCACAAGAGACCTCCAAAGAAAGGTTCGCACCGACTTTAAAGTTGCTCCACTACTTTGGATTTTTTTTTCGGGGATTAAACCATAATGTTTTAAACTTTTTGGAATTTTCCCGTCGGTTACAGGTTAGAAGCTATAAATTTGCCAAATTGCAAGTTTCTAGCTCATTTGGAAGAGGGTAAACATTAATGTCAGTGAGTGAGTGAGTCAGCCATGTGGCTTTATAGTATATGGGTGGACTAAATACACGCTACTGTCATGTAGTGTCCATGTTTTATAATCAAACATAAGACATATTAAAATACAGTGGGTACAATATTAAAATTGGTAGTACAGTTAAACGTTTTTAATTCAAATTCCAAGGGGTACCTATCTAAAACTATTTGAGGTTTCCAAAATTCTAATTAACCGTTTTTATTTGTATCTAGGCAGCTGTGATACAGAATAAATCAATAACCTCAAATATGCTACATATAAACACACTTTTTATATATTCTATATAAAACACATATACACAATATATACGTACATAAAAAAAATAAGAAAAAATTAAACACAAACCATAAAAACTTGGAAAAATTATCATAAGGAAAAAGAATCAGTTTTTGAACTTAAATGACCTTACATTGAAGATAAATTAATGATCTTAGTTTGTTGTAGTTTGCTATCTTGACATAAACGCTTTGAGTTCACTGATTGCATTAAAAATGTTGTATTTTACGTCTGGTTCGGATTAATTGAATATTTTCTGTTACTACGAGTCAATGACTCTAGGGTTATTTGACATTTTTGGCATATGGAGCGGTTTAAGAAGGATCATTAAGTTAGGTTTGAAATGAATACAAATTCAAAAAAATTAGCAATTGACTTTGAATTATTCAAACATTTCCTTCTTACATTTGAATTAAGAATCAAATGCTCCTCAACTTTGTGATACAGTCGGCTTGAAATCGTAAATCTACACCAACACTATTGTACGTGGATCATTTCTGATTAAACATTAACGGAGATAAATTGTTAATAGAAGTCCCTAATACAGAACATTATTGAAATATTTAATTATATTTGGATAAAAACCGCGTTTAAAAGGCAATATTTGACCATTTTAGAATGGCTTCACAGATAAGCACTGTGCACAAATCTTTATTCTGTCTTAACAGGGACGTACTGTGGTTATTAACAAGAAACTTTGTCGCTTTGTCCCCCATCGTCACCGCGGAAAATTTCTAGAAATCATTCAAATACGAATGCACTGCACACATTTCTGCATATCGTAGGCATTTTCTTTTCCCTTTAATTTCCATACCTCGCGCGAGCCGGGCTTAGATACACGCTCTTCTATGCTATTTTCTAATATTGACTTAACTAGTAACTTCGTGTGAAATGATAGTAGGTTCGAAACCACCCAGATCCTACTGTATTTATTCACGTGAAAGTATTGTTGGTGTCAATCAAAGGCCGAGCTGGCATCTAAGAATAGTCTAGTTGGCTATCACAGAGCAGGAGTTGGCGTAAAGATGATGATGGTTCAAGGTTGATGCAGAACCAAAAAGCAGGGAGGTTCAATATGACACAATGAAAACATCCATCATTGTCTGGTGTATGTTCCACTCCTGACCTTCATCAATCACTATTGACTCCTATCAAAGTAGCACAGCTAGAACAGCAGCTCATCCATTAAACATCGGAATATTATTACTGTAGCAAGAAAACTACCATATTTCATTTAAAAGAGATTCACAGAACTGGAGCCATTAACTTCCAGCACATCACTCAGAGTGAGCTAAGAATCACTGCCCCAAACTGGGTTGAAAGATCAAGGGGTGGAGATTTAGTGGTTAATGGATCAGGTATTGGAGATTTAATAGCTGATAGGTCAGGTGATGGATATTTTATGGCTGATAGATCAGGCGAGGGAGATTTAATGGCTGATAGATCAGGTGATATAAAATTTAGTATCATTGTTTCCCTCAAAATATTTTTTTCTTAAAGAGTAATTTACATAAATTTTTTTATAGTCTAATTTTAAAAATCTAGTCAAGCTATAATCTCTAAATAAAAATATTTTTGCGTAAGAAATAACGTTTTGAATAGACATATTTAATCAATTCAAAGAGTTTTGTAGGAATCAGTTTTATGCAACAAAATAAAGTTTTAAAAGGAATGTGCACTCGTTTTGCGAAGTATTTTTTAAATAAGTGTAAGGTTATCAGAAATAATTATATAAGACACGTAAGTTAAGTCCTTTGTATAACTTGCTATCTGCTCCGGCCGCTGGTGGAACACAATATGTTCCTCTTCACCAAACACAACACGTTCCTCTTCATCAAACACAACAGGTTCCTCTTCATCAAACACAACATGTTCCTCTTCATCAAACACAACATGTTACTCTTCATCAAACCCAACATGTTCATCTTCATCAAACACAACATGTTCCTCTTCATCAAACACAACACGCTCTTCTTCATCAAACACAACATGTTCCTCTTCATCAAACACAACACGTTCCTCGTCATTAAACACAACACGTTCCTCTTCATCAAACACAACATGTTCCTCTTCATCAAACCCAACACGTTCCTCTTCATCAAACACAATATGTTCTTCTTCATTAAACAGAACACTTTCCTCTTCATCAAACACAACACGTTCCTCTTCATCAAACACACCATGTTCCTCTTCATCAAACACAACACGTTCCTCTTCATCAAACACATGTTCCTCTTCATCAAACACAACATGTTCCTCTTCATCAAACACAGCATATTCCTCGTCATTAAACACAACACGTTCCTCGTCATTAAACACAATATGTTCCTCTTCATCAAACACAATAATAAAGATACTTTCTTTCAAATAACTTTAGAGCTAGGATATAACGCGGATCAAGCCATTGATTTTCTAAGGCTGGGTCTATATTCATCCATAATGCATAACCAATAGTGCGCTAGAAGTTGAAACACATTATTTTCAATGATGACGTTTATAATTGATACATAGTGAACAATGCACAGCACTTAAAGTTCTTTTACATTTTCCACGGACTTTAACATAGATTATGCTTGCTTTGGTGGCCGCATGGTCTTTGGCGTCACTCTCGTGTTAGACTGGATTGCCAATGACAGGAAGAACGGAGCTCAAATCTCAGACGGGTGTTTTTCACTCTTCCTCCATACAATTGCGGGTACACTTCCTCTAAACTCAAATCTTCTTCACCCCTAGCTCATTAACGTAATTAGTGCATATGCATATAAACTGAACGCGGTGATAAAAAAATAACCGATACTTGTATCAGCCAATGAAAATGCGAGGAGCTCTAGCCAATTAAACGCCGGTAAGTGACAGCTAGCAGTTACCAGATATACTCTCATGTATCCATACGCCAAACAATATTATCTGCAAGACCCTGTGTAGAGTTGTCACTTCCACAACAAACAGTTTGTTGACAATTAGGTTTCTGTTTTAACCATTTTTACTTATTAAACACGAAATTATGAAAATATCTGTTTCTTTTTAAAAAAATATCGTTTGTGGTTCACTTGAAAATTCCTTACAAACTAGATTTTCTAAAAGGCTGCGCTCTCTTCACAAACTAAGATGGTGAACCAGATGACGTCCATAGATGACGTCATACAAACCGTGTTTGGTTGTGTTTATACGCATGTGCTTAAAAATAAAAACGTTATATTTTCAAACAAATATTTGGTACGCCTCTTTCTCTAAGTTATAAAAACATTTATTTATTTTGGTGTCCAGTTAACAAGATACAAGTGTGATTGTAATATATTTTCATTTATTATTCCTTGCACTACAATATCTGTGGTTGTCACAACCATGAAACAGAAAACGTAATAGATTTATTAATATTTTTTTTCTTGCAATAAGTTACAAAAAATCCAATTAACAGGAATCTTTAGAGATATTTATTAGAAACGTTTATTAAAACTTTTTGATTGAAAATAAAGGGGAAATATTACATTGTTGATTTTGTTACTGAGACCTACCATAATACTCACGAGGACAATAAAAACAAAACCAAATAACAAAAATTAATAACACAGACACAAGTGTCAAACGATACAACTATTTACTGTTGTTTTTCCGAAAGCAGCCATTATTGAAGTATTTTAAATGCCTTATACAATGGCGCAAAGAGGTTAGGATTATCCATTATTGAAAGAAAATCGATTTACGTGAGACCTTAT
The DNA here is from genome assembly GCA_902151455.1 of Timema bartmani. Taxonomy (NCBI): domain Eukaryota; kingdom Metazoa; phylum Arthropoda; class Insecta; order Phasmatodea; family Timematidae; genus Timema; species Timema bartmani. Next base: position 37,146 of record CABFWB010005289.1, on the reverse strand, counting down.
ACATTACATTTAGATTATAAACAGTTGTAATATTTTCACAAATAATTGTGCCTTGTACTCTATGCACTATTTACTATTAGTTATGCGTTATGTAGTAATACAAACCCAGCCCAAATAAGCTAAGGTATCTGGCCGAAAAAGATTATTTTACAATAATTTCTAAAAGTTGAGAACTTATTTTTCATTATTAAATATTAGAGCTAATGTAAGTGTGACTGACCTGCGCTCTTTATCCCTGTGCCAGACCGACAACAGAACCCTCTTGTCCACATCTCCCTTTAGTAGTTCCAGGGAGAACTGCTGGTCAAACAACGGACTGGTGCAGTTCCTATGGACAGGAGTGCGATGGAAGGTTCTCTCTTCAGTGGACGGGACGAGATTCACCTGTGGTAACATCCAGGGTGTATAGCATGAACAATGGTCACTGTGCTATCACAACATCCAGGATAAAGAGCATGGACAATGGTCACTCTGCTATCACAACATTCAGGATACATAGCATGGACAATGATCACTCTGCTATCACAACATTCAGGATACATAGCATGGACAATGGTCACTCTGCTATCACAACATTCAGGATACATAGCATGGACAATGGTCACTCTGCTATAACAACATTTAAGATATATAGCATGAACAGTTGTCACTCTACTATCACAACATTCAGGATACATAGCATGGAAAATGGTCACTCTGCTATAACAAAATTCAAGATATATACCATGGACAATGGTCATTCTGCTATCAAAACATTCAATATACATAGCATGGACAATGGTCACTCTGCTATCACAACATTCAGGATACATAGCATGGACACTACTCAATCTGATATCACAACATTCAAGATATATAGCATGGACAATGGTCACTATGCTATAATAACATTCCGGATACATAGCATGGACAATGGTCACTCTACTATCATAACATTCAGGATACATAGCATGGACAGTTGTCACTCTACTATCACAAAATTCAGGATACATAGCATGGACAATGGTCACTCTACTATCACAACATTCAAGATATATAGCATGGACAATGCTTGCTCTGCTATCAGAACATTCAGGATACATAGCATGAACAATGGTCACTCTACTATCACAACATCCAGGATATATAGCATGGACAGTTGCCACTCTGCTATCACAACATCCAGGATGTATAACATGGACAGTGGTCACTATGCTATCACAACATCCCTGATATAATAATACTTGGATGTGAGCTCTTTTCACAAACTTTGACAAATAAGTTTATCCTTGTATTTTTAACAATCGACAAGCTTGTATGACTAAATGAGACTGGTTTGAATCCAGGTGAGTCCAATGTGGTACCGTAATATATGAATCTTCCAACGTGGTTTTAGGTTAAATTATTGTTCAGTCCATCATGAATTTGTTATTCATTCAAATGTTGCGCGTATTCTATCCTAATTCCTTGGTGAGTTCTATCTCCTAAAAACAACTGCCAGGATTGTGGTCTCTATCAAGTGAAGTGAGTGTACTTGGAGTGATCGATTCACTCCCTCCTTGCTGCGTCACTCCCTGGCTGGCTTCACACGGACAAACTCTACAAGCCTGGCTCACACAGGCCAGCCTTTAAGACTGTATTATAGGGTCAAACTCTACAAGCCTGGCTCACACAGGCCAGCCTTTAAGACTGTATTATAGGGTTAAACTCTACAAGCCTGTCTCACACGGGCCACCATTTAAGACTGTATTACAGGGTCAAACTCTACAAGCCTGTTTCACACGGGCCAGCCTATATACCTGTATTACAGGGTCAAACTCTACAAGCCTGGCTCACACGGGGCTGCCTATAGACCTGTATTACAGGGTCATAACTCTACAAGCCTGGCTCACACGGGCCTGCCTATAGACCTGTATTACAAGGTCAAACTCTACAAGCCTGGCTCACACGGGCCAGCCTATAATCCTGTATCACAGGGTCAAACTCTACAAGCCTGGCTCACATGGGCCACCCTTTAAGCCTGCATTACAGGGTCAAACTCTAGAAGCCTGGCTCGTAAGGACCACCCTTTAAGCCATGTATTACAAAGCCAAACTCTAGAAGCCTAACTCACATGGGCCAACATCCACATGAAATCCGTGCAGCTTTGATCCTGCAATGTCTGAAGACTATGAATGTGCGTAGGAAGGGAGTGGGGGTTAGTGGCTTCAACCCCGCCCTTCTCCCCGAAACTGAGTTCTCCCTACACCCATGAAACTATGTGCTATATGAAGTATTACTTATTTCTCCCTTTCCTTCCACCCGCATGACATTCCCTAGCTTTGTCTAGAGCAAGTACCTTAATACAATATAACATTTAGACTGTGAGAGAGGGTGGTGTGAGAGAAGGGTGGTGTGAGAGAGGGTGGTGTGAGAGAGGGTGGTGTGAGAGAAGGGTGGTGTGAGAGAATGGTGGTGGGAGAGAAGGGTGGTGTGAGAGCTGGTGGTGGGAGAGAATGGTGGTGTGAGAGAGGTGGTGGTGGGAGAGAATGGTGGTGTGAGAGAGGTGGTGGTGTGAGAGGTGGTGGTGTGAGAGAAGGGTTGTGTAAGAGAGGGTGGTGTGAGAGAATGGTGGTGTGAGAGATCACAGACTTGACGTTGGATGTGCTCATGTGCGCCAGGATTGTCGGATGTCACTAGAACACGTGACCTAAATAACAAGATGACCTGTTGAGATATTGGGTCCTGTGGGTCAGGGACTTACCTTGACGTAAGCGTTGCAGGACTTCCCACCGGGTCTTCTCAAGTTCTTCCCGGAAATCACTGCAACAAAAATAACACACTCGGGTGTAGGCTGGGTCAAAACCCCGTACTCATAATGTGAGAAGCCAACTAGTACTGAGCTGGATAGTTGGAGTTAGACTTGTCATCGATAGTTGGAGTTAGACTTGCCATGGATAGTTGGAGTTAGACTTACCATGGATAGTGAGCAGTCCGTTGTTCTCGTATAACGCCAGCTCCAACTCTCCTGGACACAATCAAACAGTTGGACTAAGACAAGTTGCAAGAACAGTCATCTTTCTAATATGTTGTTAGAGTACCTCTCAAACTAACTTGTATACAGCACAGTCATCTCTCTAATATGTTGTTAGAGTACCTCTCAAACTAACTTGTATACAGCACAGTCATCTCTCTAATATGTTGTTAGAGTACCTCTCAAACTAACTTGTATACAGCACTGATACTATGTGTGCCACTGGTATTATTAATATTTTCTATCACTTGTCTGAGATAGTAACTAAATACGACCTGCTTTGATGACCACATAGTCCAAGGCGTCACTTTCGTGTCGGACTAAACTTCCTATGACAGGAGGAAGATCATGGTTCGAATCCAGGTTGGTTGTAGTGAGGGTGGTTTTTTCCAATTTGGTTATACAATCTCCCTTCATGCAAATGTGAGTACTCTTCTTCTAAATTAAATCTTCCTTATCCCTAACTGATTTGCATAATCAGTACATACGGGTATAACCTGAACAGGTAGTAAGACGCAGCCTAAAAACATCAAATAAATACTCTTGATTCATTCTAGGGAATGTTTATGGTTTCATTGCAGTTTTATTAGTAGCACAAATAAGGGGCCCGTCTCGGTGAGTGAAAAATTGCCGCGCAGAGGTTCAGTTCTAGCGCAACATTTAATTCTACGACGCGTTATTTCCAAATTTGGTTCACACCAAAATTAAGTTGAAATCTTCCAACAGGACTATTTTTCCCTAACAACCCTATATTTTGAGTTTTATAAATTTAAAAAGTGGTGAAAATATGACATTAACTCAGATTAAACAACTATTTAGGCATATTTGTGGAGCTATGATTATTGGCTCACAGCAGAACGTTTTAAGATATTAGAGAACCATCGGCGAGCTTTCCTCTTTACCTTGCGATAAAAAAGTTTAGTTTTATTTCCCTTCTTTCTTAATGACATAACTATAGGTGGTTGTAGGTGAAGAGAGAAAGGGAATATAAGCTTAGACATAATAGAGAAGTAGTTCTAGAAACCGACACAGACCATTAGATTTTAAGCCGTGTGGCCTGACTGTGATTTATACTTTCTCGTTGACCGGGGTGGCCCTCTTAAGGACAGTTATTACAGCTTGAAGGTATTTATATTCTAAAATAATTAATTAATCCTGAATTAAATCGATTTCCTCTATTTAACCAAAATATGATGAGGTTGTATGTGACGCGAGAAAAGGCCAGTGTTTTTTTTAAGATTTTATAGAAACACTTTTTTAAATGACAAAAATTTATAATATCTTGCTCCCGTACAAAGATGGAGTTTAATGTTCTTCACATTGTGATATCAACAGTTGTTGAATATCTGTCATGAGCATAGTGACATTAGATGACAAACTTTTTAAATAAAGATAAAAGGTAGTCATTAAATTCTAGGATACCCTTGAATATATCAACAAATGTTGAGTTCACAATTTAAATAAAATTAAACTTTAAGTTTCTTCTGGAGAATTATTCAATTTCTTGTGACTACATTTTTATATTTATCTACCCACAGAGCCACCGTCCCCCACTCCTACAAATTCTTAACTTTCCCGCACCTCTGTCCTGGCAGCACTCCCTTGATCTCTTCCAACTACCGCGTCTCTTGCTGGAGCGACAGTGTCTGGTGCTGCTACCTGGTGACGCGAACAGCAAGCAACGTCTAGATCTGGACCTGTGCTCCACCAGCGCTAGAGGACTCTCGGCTACATCTGTACAGTTCAACATATCATACGTCAAGCTATGTGTCCTGCAGCGTTACTTTATATATGTATATATTTTCAATAATAATAATTGACCTACCGTTTGTCAATTTATCTGTTTGTCTATTCTACGATAATTGTCAAATGCGTGGACCAATTTTGATTAAATTTGGAAGGTATATTCTTTGAACCTAGGCCACAAACAAATAAAACACCCAGACACACAGCCATTGATCTCTATAGTGTAAATGGATGGACATCTGTGGCTGAAATTTTCGAGCTGTTGTCTGCATACCATTGTGTAAGAGAAAAGGAAATCCTAGGGTATCTCTTTCTCTCTTACACCCATACAAGGCAATGAGGCATTTTGACATCGTTCATTAATTTGATTAAATATATGAGATACATCAATGTGTGATTAGTTAAATGAAATAAATATGTCAGTAAAAGCTTTGACGAGCATAACAAAGTTCAAAATTTGTGAGTTTTTTCTTTAAATAAGTTGATGTAGGCTAATATATACGATGATTTTTGAAGGAAGCTCGTTTGGAAGGCTTTATCTCGTATCAGAATCCTACCCTATAGTCGTGTTTAGGTAGGATAAAAGACCTTACAGAAGGGAATTTCTACTTCCATTATAAATGGCCATTTATCCTACCAAAATACTTAAATATGATAGTATTCTGGTATGCCTTACAGATTGGGATTCTTACTAAAATCAGGGTTTAGTAGATACCGTACTTCCTACAAGCCTTTAACCTAAATTATCGTTTGAACGCAAGACTTCTACACAAAGTATGTAATTCAAACAATATAATATAGTTTTTAGCTAACTTGTTTATTATAGTTATTGAACTTTCAACATAATATGGTTTCTGAAAGCAATATACAAGATATGAGCCAACTTTAAAAAAAAATTGGATTATAATAATACGTTCTACAAGCCTATAACCTAAGTGATCGTTTGAACTTGTGGCAACCACACAAAGTGTGTCATTCAAACAAATGTAATCAAGATTTAAGATACCTTATTCATTATATTTATCGAACTTTCAACATAATATGGTTTCTGAAAGCAATATACAAGCTAATAGCCAACTTTAAATACAAGTGTAGTCTTGGCAAACTGTAAGCAACATGGATGATAACTACATATTTAAATATGTTAAAGATTTTATTCATATTTATACAGTAGTACCTGTATAACTGAATTGGATATACTTTAGTGTAAATTATTATTCAGGCAAGTGTGGTATAATACTTCACTATTTTCAAACAATAACACTTTTATTCATCAGATACATGTTTTCGCATAAGAACATGGAAATAAACAGTTAAATCTTTCCCCCCACAATGAAGCTGACGATAAACTCGAAGGCACATTTTGGTCCTTGGCAATGCGTATGTTTATGTCCATTCGGTATAATATAGAGATTACTGCACTCAGCCTCCAGGTTAAAATGGTTGCGCTCCTTTTGCCAGCTTGAGTCCTCCACTACTAGGATCACTATGTTCAGTCCTATTATAACCCAGCACTGACACTAGTGAAGCCCAGTGTTGATGAACTCAAGCTGGCAAGAGAAGCACAGCTAAACCTCCCGTAAGGATAAGAGTCTGGTTCTATTATTTGTCTGTGACCTAGGCCGAGTGATGAATGTATACATGTGTATATATGGCAATTATAGTGAGACTGACGTTTTAAACCACGCGAACAACGGCTATTCTTTATGAATATAGTGTAATATATTTTAATATAGTGTTCGTTTGTTTTCTGTCTTACTTGATCAACAAAATAAAGTCTCTACTTCAAATCCAAGGAGAAATTTTAAGGGATATATAATTATATTTGATAGTTATAGCGTAGCAAACATTCCGACAAACAGACAAAGGAAATGCAAAATGGTAGAATTAAAATGGGACCTCGCTACTATAGGTCAATTATTGTGAGTCTAACCCCTAGCAAGACTTACATAAATGGACTGAATAAATGAATCCTAGCTCCACAAATATTATTTAAGATCTACGGTTGATAAGTTGAAATCTAAGAGAGATTATTAGTCTATGATAATGGACAAAATATGATGGTGACCTTGACAATGTACACTCAGGTCCTCATGAGATGTAGCAGTCTTACCTTGACTGATCACACTATGACTTTATCTTATAAGCTACAGTATAGTGGAACCAAGCGAGGTAGGTCTGTTACCTTGTCCTGTAGATGGAGGATACCAGCAGGTGAGTAGAAGAGAATATTAGACTCACCTCGTCCCTCCTGCCGGTCTGTGCTGGTGGTAGTACCGGAGCTCCTGAGGATATGCCCACTGGTGAGCACTGGAGTCCTCAGGGCGTTCATCGTGTGCGAGTTCCAGGTCTCGTCAGAAGAGGACGTCGACATGTTCCCATCCTTGAGACCGTTCATCCTCCGCTCGTTCCTTCGCCAGAAGTTCGTCACAGGGTTGGCTCCCTTCCACAGCGCCACGGTCCTCTCCATCACCCCCTGGGGCCCAGGGGATGTTGCCAGGGGGCTGATACCGTCCATCCCCGTGGGGCTCGTCAGTTCCACGCTGTGGCAGGTCGGACTAGGAGGGCTGGGTATGCCTTTGGGCAGAGTGAGGCTGGAGCCCTTGTCGCGTGAGGAGGGTTGGTCCAGTTTTCCCAGCTCAGGGCTACCTCGGTCGGACCCTTGGACCGTGAATGTCGTGTTGGTGATCCCGGGTATAGACAAAGTCCCTCCTTCACTCTGCGCGCTGAACGGGCTGGGTATATTCAGTGGCAAGGATAGAAGTGAGTGTTTGGTCATCTGACACGCGGTGGTGACGTCCGTGCAGCTTCTAGCAGCTTCTCCCGTCACAAAACCTCTGTTCTTCCTCCTGAATCCTCCTTGCCGGCGCAAACTAAACGACCTGTCCAAACTATCGCCACTACTGTTCAAGTTATACAAGTCATTCCTACCGCACTCGTTAAAAATACTATCACAAATTATGTTTTCCCTCTTGAACACCCCGTCACCGATACCTTTCAACGAGTTCCTTCTGGAGCGCCTCGCACTTGAGCGGAAACTCTTCCGGTGTCTCAGAATCTTCTGACAGTATTCAGAGTTTGCAGGGGTATGACAGCTACGAGATAGCGTCCAGGGAGGTCATTTCACTACTAAAAGGGATGACGGACAAACCTATCTCTGACCCCACGGATTGGACTTTGATGGGCGGGCCGTCTTCGCTGGTAGAGGTCACAGTTCTCACTCTGCGGGTGGAGTTCCGTTTCCTCAAACTATACCTTCTACTCCCAAAGCTGTACTCATCGTTACTCCGGTTCATATCAACACCGCTGTCCACGAACTCATAGGTATGAGCGGGTTGGTACCGGTTTGTTTTCCACCGACCTGCCTCTGAAACCGTTTGACAGACGCACTTTCTCGAAGCCGTGGAAGATGCTTGAGTTCTTGGTGGGCATCACCGTCGCCTCCATAAATGTCAGGTGACTGAGGAACCTCGGGTCAGTAAGGTCATGAGCGTCTTCTAGGATTGGGACAAACGCTTTCAACCTAGAGTCTCTTATAGCTGGGACACAGGCTTTCAACCGGTCGTGCTGGTTGGTGGAAGAGACGGAAGACGCGTGAGTTGAGTTCAAGAACGGAGAAGGCGGAGTGATTCTAGAGCTTGGCAGTGATAAGGAACCATCTCTGGAGGCGTTGCTCAGGCTGAGCGAGGCCAGATTCATTGATAGCACATGCATAGAGCCCCAGGTAGCACCCCGATGACCCCCTCGGGTGGAGACCCCGGAAAATACAGGGGGCGTGTGGTCATCAGTCGCTTCCCCCTCGATACCACTCGGGTAACGCGTGAGGCTCCTTCTCCTGATCTTGTAAGGGATAGCTTCACAAGATGGGGTCGTCCCTTCAACTTTCCGGGCTCGATCTACTGGCCCGGGACAAGGACCGTCCCTTAGAGCGAAGTAAAGCGGGTTATCAACACTACGCTGGGGTGCGAGATGTGGCGTTCCGACGCTGGAAGGTGAAGGTTGGTTGAAAGCGTCCACCAAGCGACGCCGGAGTGCTAAGAGACTCTTGGTCGTCTTCATCGGGCAAGGTGAGTAATCTATCTGCATCAATCTGGAGGGAGACGTGACGTCACTGCGTCCAAGTGGAGGGAGGCTTGTGGAGGAGATGAGCGTGGACTTGGAGTCTACATCACACAGAGAGATCCTCCTTGTAGTTGACACCAGCTGACTCCTTGTCTCTCTGTCACCATGTTTGTAGTCTCTACATTATAAACACACATTACAGAAGTTACTTGGAGTTGACACCAGGTGTCTCCTTGTCTCTCTGTCACCATGTTTGTAGTCTCTACATTATAAACACACATTACAGTAGTAATTGTAGTTGACACCAGGTGTCTCCTTGTCTCTCTGTCACCATGTTTGGGGCTAATCTATAATAGTAATTTTAGCTGAATTTTTTTTATAGAAACAATTAGAAAATTTTCACAAATTCAAATAATTTAATGTACAACATTAAAATCAAAAAACACAATTAGAGTTTAAGTTGATTATTGATTTTGATTAAAATGATTGCATTTTTGATATAATAGCCCACTTAGTTATAGAGTGAGTCCGTGAGTCATGTAGCACGTCATGAAGGAATGAGTCATTGAGTCATGTAGAGAGTTATGAAGGAGTGAGAGGATGAGTCAGTGAGTCATGTAGCGAGTGATAACTCACCTGGGAGCAGTCCTAGTCCGGCGCCCTTGACTGCAGCATCTCTTGCTGGCTGTAGGACCATGTGTGTGGTACTGGTTGCTGGCTGTAGGACCATGTGTGTGGTGCTGGTTGCTGGTTGTAGGACCATTTGTGTGGTGCTGGTTGCTGGCTGTAGGACCATGTGTGTGGTACTGGTTGCTGACGTCTCTGAGAGCAGCCGGGATAGCCTCCAAACACATGTACACACTGTCCCGTGTCCTTGGAGACAGATATTGGGAGTGTCTGTGAGAGCCTGGAGGAGTGAGGACATTGGTAAGATATGTATGAAAGTGTCTGGTGTCTGTATTGGATACAGTGACTAGCTCAGACAACAAGTGCACGAGCGTTACCTGCCCAGAGTCAGTCCTCCACCAATCCCGGACTTGCTAGACTCACCATGTCCCTTGTTCTCCTTGTCTCTGCTGGGGGTACGACTCCTGCGAGCCAGATGGAGGGCCCGTCTGATGCTGTAACAAGGCCCACTGGGGGACTTGGCTCCCTCTGTCTTCCTGTGGCCCACGGTCCACTTCAACATCAGACCATCCTGTCTGCAAACAGACACTGTATCAACATACTATCCACGTCTTACAACTGACACAAGTTCCCCGAAATAGAGAACAGAGTTCATCTCCCAAGTGAACCACAATTGTACACTAGGAGGAACCCGACCTCCACGCAGACAACAGACAATACAAGTGACCTAGTGACCTCTAATCAATAACAAGGTCGTGCCGTCAAAAATGGAGGCACAGGACAGTGCGTCCAGGGGTCCGCCATAATTATTTGTTGTATTTATGCAGAGCTGCGTTGCCCAACACTCTATTTGCAACGAACAAACATAATTTTTAAAAGTGAAAGCATATGGCCTAGTGGCTTGGGACACCTACTCTGGCACCGTATGGTTCTGGTGTCTGCACTAATTGATATCTGTGTTTATAAAGTGCATATCCACCCTCCAATAAAGTCAAACTAGGTCACCGTTGAATAAATACACCTGGTGTGACTATATAAAGGGGATATTGGATACTCACCAGCAAGCACAGGGTACAAGGTGAGTACTGGTGAGTGTTGTACTCGCCAAGAAAACATCCAATTCTTCCATCCCTCCCCCTTTCCACATCTCTAACCCAGGGGCGTCCAGAGTTTAAAGAAGAACTATTTCGAGCATAATCAGAAATACATAAAAATTAATTGATCTGCTGAACCTATTTTGGACTCATATATTTATTTTTTTTGTAAATTTTGATGACTATTGTGAGGCTGACTTCTTAAACCATGTAGTCAATGATTCATCTATGGAGAATGGAGAATGTGTTATAGAATATAAAATTCATTTGTTTTCTGTCCAACTTGATAACCAAATTAAAATATCTATTATAGAAAATATTTCAACTTGAAATCCAAAGAGAAAATATAGGGGATATTTTAACTTGAAATCCAAAGAGAAATTATAGGAGATATTTCCACTTGAAATCCAAAGAGAAAATATAGGGGATATTTTAACTTGAAATCCAAAGAGAAATTATAGGAGATATTTCAACTTGAAATCCAAAGAGAAAATATAGAGGATATTTTAACTTGAAATCCAAAGAGAAATTATAGGAGATATTTCCACTTGAAATCCAAAGAGAAAATATAGGGGATATTTTAACTTGAAATCCAAAGAGAAATTATAGGAGATTGTTTAAATCGCCAAGAGCTGATTGTTTCCTTGCTTTTGGAAACTTTTGACCCACTTTTCTTGTATTTCTAAGCCCGATGTTGCAGTTTAGATGGTTAGTGCCGACAGTCGTCTAGTGGCGCTACAACCATGGCATCTCTCCAGTGCGGGTTGTTGACCAGAATAAAACAAGGGGCAGGGATTGACCCTGATTCCCAACGTGTTTAATGGTCCGTGCTGGTGTAACATTACCCCCTTGCGACCGTTGCTTGGCCATCACCTGGTGCTCATCCAACCAGAGCGGGACTTACCGGCCTTGTCGGGAGGAAGTAGACAATCTACATGTGTGGCTTATCATTATAAACACGTGTGTTTGTTCAAACATGACTTACAGACACAACCTAGAGACACACAACGGGAATTAGAGATCTCCCCGTCGTTATCCTGGTTCATAAGAACCAAACATTTCTCACTATCCTGGTTCACAAGAACCAAACATTTCTCACTATCCTGGTTCACAAGAACCAAATATTCCTCGCTATCCTGGTTCACAAGAACCAAACATTCCTCGCTAGTCTGTAGGCATGAAGAAAGGGTCTACAACCCACAACAAGGAGTGGGGAAAAGGTCTACAACACACAACAAGGAGTGGGGAAAGGGTCTACAGCCTACAACAAGGAGTGGAGAAAGGGTCTACAGCCCACAACAAGGAGTGGGGAAAAGTTCAACGACCCACAACAAACGTTAACAAACATTTTAGACCCACAACGTGCATCCCATGTAATGCAGAGCTAGAGTATGACCTTTTACAATCAACTGAGAGACTAACTTAACCTAGGACAGCAATTTAAATAATATTACAAATTGATTTATAGAACCATATTTACGTGGAGCGTGCACTCAAGACATGAAGAAGTTAATATTAGTGAAGAAGCGGGAATTTAACCCAGGTCTATTCATTAAGTAACAGATCTAATGGATGAGCAGCTGTAAAGACCACTTCACTAGCTGTATGTTACCAATAGTAGTCCCAATGTGTACCAAGAGCAGTATCACAGGTGCTGTACCTGTGTGACCAACCATTGTAAATGTATTCCAGTGTTTCAAGTGCTAGGGGAGGATATTAGCATATCTCGGTTGGTGCCACATGGCAGTTATACTCTCATATGGTAATTACAACAACGGTCATCTTGGAATGTAACGAGGACTTTAGCAACAACCTCAGAGGCCTTTTGAACCTCCGGGAACATTGACAAGCTTCCATACCTTGCTTGGTTCAACCATGGTGTAGCTTAAAAGATAGGACCATAGTGTAACCAGTCAAGGTAAGACTGCTACCTTGCTTGGTTCAACCATGGTGTAGCTTACAAGATAGGACCATAGTGTAACCAGTCAAGGTAAGACTGCTACCTTGCTTGGTTCAACCATGGTGTAGCTTACAAGATAGGACCATAATGTAACCAGTCAAGGTAAGACTGCTACCTTGCTTGGTTCAACCATGGTGTAGCTTACAAGATAGGACCATAATGTAACCAGTCAAGGTAAGACTGCTACCTTGCTTTATTCCACTATGATGTAGCTTGCAAGATAGGACCATAGTGTAACCTCTCAAGGTAAGTCTGTTACCTTGCTTGGTTCAACCATGGTGTAGCTTACAAGATAGGACCATAGTGTAATCTGTCAAGGTAAGACTGCTAACTTGCTTGGTTCAACCATGGTGTAGCTTACAAGATAGGACCATAGTGTAAGCTGTCAAGGTAGGACTGCTACCTTGCTTTATTCCACTATGGTGTAGCTTGCAAGATAGGACCATAATGTAACCAGTCAAGGTAAGACTGCTACCTTGCTTGGTTCAACCATGGTGTAGCTTACAAGATAGGACCATAATGTAACCAGTCAAGGTAAGACTGCTACCTTGCTTGGTTCAACCATGGTGTAGCTTACAATATAGGACCATAGTGTAAGCTGTCAAGGTAAGACTGCTACCTTGCTTGGTTCAACCATGGTGTAGCTTATAAGACAAGACCATAATGTAACCAGTCAAGGTAAGACTCCCGAGTAATATAATAATAATAATAATATTATGAATCTTATGCAACAATCTTGGTGTTGATTTGTTGTAGCTCAAAGTATGTAGAGTGTTTAGATACATACAGACAAATGACTACTATACAGGACCAACTACGTCTACAGTTTTCGACATCAAGATGAAGTTCAATCGAATAGATATTTTATATACATGTTGCTCACAGTCTGCCTTTTCATAACATATATTTTTTATGCGAAGTTTCAAGAGTAATTTGAGCAGTTGAGCTCATTTTATTGTCTTAATGCTGAATGAGAATAGAGCATACCTAGCTGTAACTCGGTTTAGTGCTAGTGATCAGCAATCCATTCATTTCCCCGTCTCAAATAAAGGTTTTAACAATCTTGTTTGAACAAACAATCGTTAAAAAAAAATATTATCCAAGTAATACCGTTACTAATTTTGTATCTACTTGATCTAGTTTTGATTATTAAATGACAATCAAACCTCTTTTCTGTCTGTAATATATATATCAGGGCATGGCTAATTAATAATGCTGATTCATTTAGTTAGTTCCAGTCAAATCAAGAATTTATCTAAAGATAATATTAAACCGTGTCATATTATTTTAGTGAGTAGTTTTCGAAAAAATAAAAAACCACTAGACCTATATCAAAATATCCACCTGATAGCCGATAGTTATTTTACATAAGTTATTTTCACCCTAGAAATGTAAACGAATAACTCATCAGTCCCTGACCGTCCAACTGGCACCAATACTAGACACTGGCCACAAGCTGGAATATTTGGGTGGAAGGACGGACACAATCGTAAATAATACATTATATCAAGCACTAGCTGAAATGAACCAGGGTCTCCTAAACATACAGTCACCAGTTCTTTTCACGTGGTCATGAAATCTTGATACGAAAATGATAGCTGTTATTGAATCCACGGTGGAAGTTAGAAGTGTCCAAATAGGGTGCAACCAACCCTTCAGGTTTTGCCCACGAATGATACATGGTAGCTTCCTTCCGTTGGAAATGTTGTCCGACGTATTTTTGCTGTCCAGATCAGTTCCTTTGACGACTGTGTGTTTTGAGCAAGGTGGCAATAAGTGGGGAATAATTAGGAGGACGTAACTTCCAGTTCCGGCCAAGGGCTCTCTCAAGGTTCATTGTCTGTCAAGCCATCACTGCAAGAGCAGCCCAACTCGCAATCAGTCTGGTGAGGGTAATATTGATGATCACTTCAACAACTCATCCTATATCACGTGAGATGCAAGGCTACAACTCAGTTCAACAGATATCAAGGAGCACGAGTGGTCCACCAGGGCGAGTCCTGCAAGATGAGTTCTGTGTATGTATATAGAGCTACGCACTCCCTCCAGCGGTAGCTGTGTCGCTCTAACACTGGGTAGATGTTGTGACAGGTGTATTCTCATGGAAGTTGAGGAGGTGAGAGGGTTATATCAACCCCTCTCCCTCCCACAGTACCAGACATATGGAGAGACAGCTTGGAGACCTGATACTATAATCTCTTTCACAACAATAACACGGGTTCATCCTATAAAATATTAGGCTAGCACTAGTCTTACTAGGTCATGTTAATTTAATACTATAATGGAATCACAGTAGGACGATAGATTCAGAAAATACAGTAATCTTTTCTGAACTGAAGAGTTGGTCTGCCATGAGTGTTGCGTGATATCTATCACACGCTGAGGTCTGACATTTTAAAACTAGTAGCACAAACATGTGCACCTAGAAGCTGGGGTTTTAAATTGTTGACTAATTTTTTTTAATTTACTAAAAACTGGCTCAGAAGAAATAAAAGGAAGAGATTTTTTTCTGTCTGAAGCAAAAAAAAGCGCTGCCCAGGGTAGCCACGCAATGCATTGCCACTTCTACTAGTAATTGATGAGATATAGCCTATGGAGAACCAACTAGATGACAATGTGTCTGATAAAAGAGCTCTGCTACATTTATAAGACTAAACTACACTCCTTTCTATGAAGCTTTTAGATTCTACCACCAGGGACCACAGTGACTAGATAGTTGCTTCCCACTCCAACAGGGGAAGTGACCACAGTGACTAGATAGTTGCTTCCCACTGGGGCTGTATGTTTGTAATCACTAAAGATTCTCCCCAGTGATAAATGTTTATCTTTTGTCCACACCTTGCTGGACAGGAACCTGCAACCACCCTGAGGTGTATTCGCGTGCAAGAAATGTCAGCGTGGGACCGTCTTGGACAGTGACCTTCCTTCAGTTAATTGGTGGACGGTCATCACCAGACTATTTCACGTTGTGGATACTAAATACGGGGACTCTTTCTCTAACAGGAAGTGTCTGAGATCGTATCTCTTATTTAATTTATAACATTGTTGTGTGAATAGACAAGTCTTACTTCCCAAACCACGCGTGCACAGGTAAAATAGATAAGAAACAAATATTTTCCTGAAGATTCATAATACTAGTCAAAATTATGGGGAAATTCCTTTTGTATTTATTTTTTAGTGTGCTTAACACAGAAGCTATTACCGAATTAAACTAAATGATGAAGATGATGCTATTTTGGAAATGGTGCATCCGCATTTGTACGAGAAAAAATTAGTATGGTGAATTACTTTGGAAGCTCTTACCTACCCTCTATTCCCATTTAACCCATCTGAGACTTGAACCATGACCTCCCTAATATAAGAAATAAAGTATATGTAATCCTGAAACTACTAGCAAATAATAGTTTATGTACAGAATCGACAGAACAGACAGAACAAGATCAGAGGAACAAGGGCCCATGTCCAGCAACTTAGCTTTGTTTTATTGGAGAATGTGACGCACGAGTACAAAGTGAACTATTGGAGACTGTGATGCACGAGTACAAAGTGAACTATTGGAGACTGTGACGCACGAGTACAAAGTGAACTATTGGAGACTGTGATGCACGAGTAGAAAGTGAACTATTGGAGACTGTCATGCACAAGTAGAAAGTGAACTATTAGAGACTGTGACGCACGAGTACAAAGTGAACTATTGGAGACTGTGATGCAAGAGTACAAAGTGAACTATTGAAGACTGTGACGCACGAGTACAAAGTGAACTAATGAAACCTTAGTTGGGTCCTATATATCATGACCAGGGACACGGTTTTGATGACATGTCATATTCTTTGTTACATCAAAGACAATGTTCATGGCTACACTCCAAGCTCACAGTCTTATCTTGAAAGATTACACTATGGTCCTATCTTACAAGCTACCAGGTTGGTCGAACGAGTTTCATCCTAAGTCTATCAGTTTGCACCATGGATCGAAGATATATCTAGTAATCCCATCAACTTAATAGAGGCCTACAAACAATCACACATTTGTACACATTATCTATTTCACATCAGGCACCGAGGGGCTCTCCCACATTTTCCTCCGGGAGACTGTGAGAAAGTGTGGGCTGCCAGTTTGTCACCCTGGGCTACCATAGCGGAATAATACGAGGTAAACTTTTTAACATTCAGTGGATAAGGAGAGGTACATCAATTCTCTTCAAACTCCCTTGCTAATGGAAACTTGTTGGTCAATGATTTGTAATTTTTGTTATTTTAGGTAATAGTTTCTTGGCTTACGTAATTATTGAGTAATTTGTAGGAATTTATGCTCGGTAGTTATATTTTTAAATTCTGTAGTGGTTTTGTAAATTCATAAATACATAAAAGTGTCATCAGCCAGTTGTCTGAAAGAGAAGATACTGAAGTTAATAGACTTGTTAAATTATTTGCCTGTATGGTTGTAAAATACACATTCCTGGAGATACTACAGTTAAGTTAAAAGGGTTGCGTTGGGATGGGGGTAGCTATTACTTCTAAAAATAATCTGTAAATCAATTATATATTTAGCAGAATCTAAGAGTTTTGGTTGTTAAATGATTTTTATTGCATGTATATTATTTTATTTTCCATTATTTGGTAAAGGATGTGTTTGTTTTAGTCGCGTGCATTCATTACAAGATTTCGTTCATAATTTTAGGTGAATTTTATAAAAAGTTTTTTCCTTATAATTTCTAGTGTAATTTATAGTTGTTGTTTTTTTTACAATTTTTAGGTATCAAAGTCCGGGGCGTGGTCACTCATGACGTAGGCTGACTACTTGTGGACGGAAGTGAAAGGAAAGGTAATGAATGCTACGTGTCGGTGATTGACAGGATCAGATTAAGGACCTGTCGAAATCAAACGTTCCCATCAGAGCAGGTGCGCTGTGGGCTGCATAGAGGAGGGGATAACTTCAGATGCTCTTGATTGGAGTTTTAATCACCTGAGAAACATATTAATTATAGATTATGCTTGTTCTAGGAGAATTGTCGCTGGATCAAAAATACTGATTTATGTCTACCGCAAAAATATTTTCAGCTTTCCTAGTTATTAAAGATAAGCTTGCTTTTTATTTACAATTTACTTGTAAATAAAGATTTAATTTAAAATTTGAAGAACAGGTTACTATTTCAGAGGTTTACTTTTGTGTTCTTGGGGCAATATGCTTACCTTAGGACCCGGTGTTTGTTGGTTCAAACCCAGCCGGAGTTGACAATTGTTTTTAGGGATAAAAATTCGTATTACAACTTCTTTCGGAGGGTAAGTAAAGCCGTCGGTCCCATGTCGATTGTGGCAGGAATAAGAACCCTGGAAGGTATGTGAAAATACCTTTATTAGCGAAATTGGTGGGCCCTTTTGTTCTCGCTCATAGAAATTCTCGTGTGCTGACATAATCAGTTGATTCAGAAAGTGTAGGTTAAATACCTCAAATAAATAAAATAATAAAAAATGCTAGGTCAGAGTTATTTTTATAATGGTATAATTTTGTATATACATAGCGACTATATAATAGTTCTACATAAAGAAATAACATACATGTTAGTTTCTCAGTGGAATGAAGTCGTAAGTCAATATGATAAAAGAGGACTGTATGAAATAATTTTATGTGATGAATTAAACCCATAGCACAAATCCTCCAAGCAGGGGCGCACCCATGGGGGGAGGGGGGGCTTTGGGGCTGATGTCCCCAGCTGAGGGCCCTCCCCCGGAAATCAACGATATTACAAAAATATGACTAGCATTATGTTACATCAATTATATTTTGTTTAATTATATTTAATATAAAAGAGATTAAATTTGTGTAGTAATTAGAGCTTTTCAAAGGAATACTTCTTTCTGCGGATTTTAAATTTTACTAAATTTTCACATAAATTAAAACTGGATCTGCAATACCGTAATATTTTCTAGAAATGGTTAAAGTCTTTACTTTCTGTACATATATTTTTGAAGTGAGTACAGCAATTGGAAATATTATTTTAGAACAATTATGTAAACACTATTGTATCAGGAAGAGGGGAGGGGGCAGTTGATATTATCATACCACCCACCCCAACCAACTGCAAATCCTGGGTATGAAGAGGAATGTGTAAACACAGACCTGTTAACCAGTAGCGTACACAGGGACAGAGAGTAGGCCGAGGATCCGAATCTGGCACAAATTAGCTTAAATATTATCATTTGCATCCTTTGAAATAAAAATTTTTCCACCCCACATTTTAGTGGGCTTCAATGATTATCTATCTTTCTTATACCCCTACTTCAAATCAAATTTCCAAATATTAACGTAATTGAAATTTATAATGTTGCAATTATGAAAATTACTAAGTAAAAAGCCCCCCACCCCCCAAAATCAAAATCCTGGGTGCGCCCCTGCCCCCAAGACACAAGAATTATGAATAAATGGTACGGAACTCCACACGGACTTTCTCGTT
Source organism: Timema bartmani (assembly GCA_902151455.1). Lineage (NCBI taxonomy): Eukaryota > Metazoa > Arthropoda > Insecta > Phasmatodea > Timematidae > Timema > Timema bartmani. Next base: position 18,211 of record CABFWB010005289.1, on the reverse strand, counting down.
CTAATGTTTAAAAATTGATATATTTACTCAAAACTCGTAGTATATGTGAAACGAAATAATATACACTAGCAAACCCAAGCATAAATTACGCTATATTTAGGTAAAACTTTTTTTAGCCCCGGTTTTAAATTTTATAATTTTATTTTTAAAGAATTAATGTCCTCATTTGTATGTTTGAACCGATAAAAAAGATCTTCTAGACCCACAAGGGTCAAAATTTCGTATTAAAATTTCGACTTCTGGTTAAAATTCTCGACATGTTATTGGGTGTTGCACATCTTCATGTTATCGCATTGCTATTAAATTCCTCATTTATAAATTTTGACCAATAAAAAAATATAAATATTGACTATGGAGTCTAAAATGGAGATAGATCATTGTTTTACAAACATTTCTCCTAAGAGCTTTAAGGGAAAATAACATAAACGTTTTGAGGGACTTATATATATTTAATTACTCTATGGTATTAGATAATTATTGCGTTTAAACTTAAGTAGTATCTCTTTACAACTATAGCTCAAAAAATTGTATTAATATATTTGCCAATATCTCAGAAATTGCTGGTTTTATAAAAATATATTTAATATAAAAGTTTTTTTATTTTTATTAGTACTACAATTTTGCAATGATAAGTTATTTAGTATCTCAAATAATTGTGGAGATACGGAAATTTCAACTTCTGTAAAGTACCCTAAAAGTCATTTTCATGGGAAAATGAAAATATCCAGTTTATTTATAATCTTAATTAACGCCTATATACGAATTTTAATCAAAATCGTAAGAGCCGATTTTGAGAAAATCGATTTTTTCTCTTTTCACCCTTTATTAAACTACTCTTAATTTTAAGTTTGAACAGACACCCAGACAGACGGCATTGCAAAGACCACTTTTTGGGGTTTGGGGTGTCATAAGAGGCCGATATCCATCAACATTTCAGGTTAGATTTTTTGTTACGGTCACAATACTTTATCCTTTGTGTTCGAAAAGTAAAATATATATATTTCAAGCTATACGCATATATATATATATAT
>CABFWB010005289.1:0-15192 GCA_902151455.1 Timema bartmani | reverse complement strand
GTCCTGCAGACCACAGAGTGCCTGTAGACCCTCACGCACCTTGAGAGGGTTAGTTCAGTGGTTAGTTAGTCCTGCAGACCACAGAGTGCTTGTAGACCCTCACACACCTTGAGAAGGTTAGCTCAGTGGTCGGCTCACAGAGCTCACAACTTGCTCCAGTTCCTGTCTTCCGGACCAGTTCCTCAACCCCCCTCACCTCCCAAACAACCCCTGTCATCTTGTCTTCCTTCTCCTCGATAAATTCTCCCCTAACGATGGTTTTCATTATTCGCGCTATTCAATGGAAGGTTGCGTTGCGTAAGAAAAGGGGAAGGTTTCTTCTGCAGTTGTGTGTTGGGTCTTGGGGCGAACGACTTTTAATATATTCCCCCTTCCCTGCGACCGTGTCCAGGTGGTAGAGCCCTTCCCCTAGAGACGAGGGAGAGGGTTCAATGTAGGGCACAAACAGTCTTCCTTATTTCTTTAGATTAGATTTGAAGGGAATCCGATGAGGTCTCAAGGGTTTTGTGTGTGAGGTTATTGGGGGAAGGGAGGCAGGTGAGTTTATGTCTCCCCCCCTCCCTCTTTTTTCACAAAGTCTTCATAAACTGTGAGTGTTTGAGCTCATGTGTGAGAGATCACTTACCTGTACAACTCAAGATGTAATTAGGTAGCAAGTAAAGTTGGCCATTGGTCTCGTGCTTTGACATTGTCGCCTGCTTCAGGAGTTAGAACCAATCTCGGGAAGCAGGTTGCAGCTTAGCTTGACTCTCTAAGCCAGCGTCTACCAATAATTGGGGCCCCGCGATTTTTTTTAAAATTTGAAACATTAAAAGTTATAAATATTGTAGGTACGATACGTTTATATCTGGCGGACGAGACATTATTTGGGTCAGATCGCTTTTACCGAATGTTAGATTCTCGCCATACTCTGGAACCAAAACCAAGCATGAAACCACCCGAAATGATAGCACTTTCCCTCTTCCTCTGACGAGTACAAACACTCACTCTACTATTCGCGTCTGGACAGAATCGACTTGCATTCAAAATGATATATTTCTTGTTTCCTATTCTAGACATAAATTTGTTTCCGTTGATCTGTATAATGTGCAGTACATTCTGCCAGGAAGAATCCTACAGGACATTTAGCGAATAAACCAAATAGCCCGAGTTGGAAACGAGTTAAAAAACTGCTTCAAGATTAAAAAAAAAAGTTTGTTCATGGTTTCTTATTTTTATAATTATTTAAAAATGTATGGTTTTTGTTTCAATGTTATGTTTTTTTAAACTCTCCGAATAAAACCTAGATACATGAACATGGGGAATCCTGATTTGCCATGACGTCACATGTAGGCAATGCCCCTCAATACAGGGAGATAGGAGAAGACGGGGTGTGGGGATGGAGGGAGCTATTGGTGAGGGCAAGATTCGTGTTCTCGCAATACCCGACTATGTACAGCTCGTCGTTGAATCGTGCTCGAAGGTGTCTACGTTGCTTCAAGGGTCCTCCAGGCTGCACTTGAAATGGTAGACAGCCGCCATTGTTCCACCGCATTGCAGAAATGAACATTTACTGGGGGGAGATGTCCTTAACCTTCCTCATCCTTTTCGTAAACAGGTACCATTCCTTAGACCCGGTACTAGGAAATGTCTGCCGATGGAGACAAATATGTAACGGTAGCTTGTGATCAGCAGACATAATGTTTCTTATCGTGTTTGATATGAAATGATTGGTGGTGTTTTCCTAAAGAGTTTGACAACCAAATCAATCACAGACCAGTTTTACCTCAATGATAGTTATGCACGGGCTAGAAATATCTCGAACGATACAATTCACAAAACAATGGCATCATTAACAACCTAATGATATAGCCCCACATTTTAATTAGATCATTAATAACATTATGATATCATTAAAAACCTAACGAGATAATAAACAACCTTACGAGATAATCAACAACCTAACGATATAATCAACAATCTAAGGAGATAATCAACAAACTAACGAGATAATTAACAAACTAACGAGATAATCAACAAACTAATTATATAATCAACAACCCAATGAAATAATTAACCTCGTAACACAGTTGTTTATAAATACAATCGATATGGTCAGTTTACAACTAATATTGTTTTGTTATCTGTTTAGTTGAAATGAAAAGGTATCTCTCATGTTCTAAAAGACTGGCTTGTCGGTGATGGGGGGGGTGTCCAGGTTTGAAACCAGGTCAAGTGTAGTGAGGAGATTTTGCTAAATAATTTATCATTTCCATCTCACGCAAATGTGGATATAGTTTCTCTAAATTCTGCCTTCTTTTATCAATGTATCCCAGTCCAAAATATGACGTCATCAAGCTATGTCAGGGAATGGAACCAGAGTAAAATATGTCAAGGAATAGAACCAGAGTAATGTCAGGGAATGGAACCAGACTAATGTCAGGGAATGGAACCAGACTAATGTTAGGAAATGGAACCAGAGTAATGTCAGGGAATGGAACCAGAGTAATGTCAAGGAATAGAACCAGAGTAATGTCAAGGAATGGAACCAGAGTAGTGTCAGGGAATGGAACCAGACTAATGTAAGGGAATGGAACCAGACTAATATTAGGGAATGGAACCAGAGTAATGCCAGGTAATGGAACCAGAGTAACGTCAAGGAATGGAACCAGAATAATGTCAAGGAATAGAACCAGAGTAATGTCAGGGAATGGAACCAGACTAATGTCAGGGAATGGAACCAGACTAATGTCAGGGAATGGAACCAGACTAATGTTAGGGAATGGAACCAGAGTAATGTCAAGGAATGGAACCAGAGTAGTGTCAAGGAATGGAACCAGAGTAATGTCAAGGAATGGAACCAGAGGACATTCGTGTCAATCTCCGCAGCCCCTCATGATGTTCGGAATGAAACAGCGGACAATGAAGAGTCCCGTCGTGCCAATGACCCAGCCTGTTTAAGCTTGATTCGCACGTTCGCCGAAAAATATAAATGCAGAATCTGCGCAGTAATTCACACACTTTAAGTTGACCCATGATGCATTGCAACACTTTAAAACAGCTGATTATCAACAAATTTTATCTTCTAGTGGATAAACCTATTTTAGATCATCATCCCAAGGATGATTTTAAATTATAACGCTGTGTTGTGGCACAATCCACTACACGAATACACACGCTTTACATTAACGGGTTAGTTCAAATCTCCTCATAACGGCCAACGAAGCTGTCTGCTAGCTTCTGGCTGTAGAGCACATGTGTTGACAAATGCGCATGAGCACTAATTTGAGATTGTTGGTTTTGTATTTGATTGGTTCTCCTGTGCCGAACATCTCGAGCAGAGCGGACAAAGTAGAGAATAGTTGAACTTCATCAGAACAGCTCGTGCCGATTTAGCGGGAATCTTGTGATTGGCTTAGGGCGCGTCATGTGACCACGTTTCTGTTCTGCACCAGTTTTTTGTCGAGCGTGTGAATCCACAATAACACTCGATCCAACTCTATACAGCCTTGACCTCATGCTGGCCAGTTTGTCTTCATGTATCAACATCTATTCTTAGGCTCAGAGATGGCCAGTTTGTCTTCATGGATCAACATCTCTTCTTGGGTTCGGAGCTGGCCAGTTTGTCTTCATGGATTAACATCTCTTCTTGGGCTTAGAGTTGGCCAGTTTGTCTTCATGGATCAACATCTCTTCTTGGGCTTAGAGCTGGCCAGTTTGTCTTCATGGATCAACATATCTTGGGCTCAGAGCTGGCCACTCTGTCCTCATGGCTCAATATCTCTTGTGCTCAGAGCAGGAGGACCCTATGCTGGCCAATCTGTCTTCATGAATCAACATCTCCTCTTGGGTTCAGAGCTGGCCAGTATGTCTTCATGGATCAACCTCTCCTTTTGGGTTCAGAGCTAGAGGACCCTATGCTGGCCAATCTGTCTTCATGAATCAACATCTCCTCTTGGGTTCAGAGCTGGCCAGTCTGTCTTCATGGATCAACATCTTCTCTTGGGTTCAGAGCTAGAGGACCCTATGCTGGCCAGTTTGTCTTCATGGAATATCTTCTTGGGCTCAGAGCTGGCCAGTCTATCTTCATGGATCAACATATCTTCTTGGGTTCGGAGCTGGCCAGTTTGTCTTCATGGATCAACATCTTTTCTTGGGTTCAGAGCTGGAGGATCCTATGCTGGCCATTTTGTCTTCATAGATCAACATCTTCTCTTGCTCTCAGAGCTAGAGGACCCTATGCTGGCCAATTTGTCTTCATGGATCAACATCTCTTCTTGGGCTCAGAGCTGGCCAGTCTGTATTCATGGATCAACATCTCTTCTTGGGTTCAGAGCTGAATGATGTCATTTTGCTATGTTGGTTGTCAGTTCGCACACCAACAGTTAGTGACGTCTAAGAAAACAAGAGCCTCATCACCCGGTTTTCCACTCTCCCTTTGCACAAATGCGGCTACATTTTCTCGCAATTGAACCTTCCTCAACACTAACACATTGGTGTGTTTATTATAGAATGCGAGTGGCACAAAAGGTTTCCAAGACTTGGTGAAAGAGTAATTAACCAATTATACGATAAATCCTCTAGGTGTTGGTCGCACGGTTAGAGCGCCGGACTTACCAGGACTGAGCACAAATGTTGAGGCTGATATTTCCTCCAGCTAACAATTCATCCTCCTTCTCCTTGCCCACTTAGATTAGCTCGTACGCACCACCAGAAACTCTACAGTAGCGCGAGAGGTTGCAATGTACTCCTGGAGGTTATGCTAGATGACAGACAGGGTCTAGGAGGAGCTATCTAGCAACTGGAGAAAGCCTAGCTCTGAGAGGGACCGTAATCATGACTGGAGGCAACATTTGAATATTATCACATGACGTGCGGGGGCAGGACCGGTCCAACAGTCTGGGAGCTGTAGACAAACACTGGTTGTGACTGAGTGGCCAGGGATACTGACTACAGGTCTAGTATACCCTGGTTCTATCCTGTCTGTTCAGGGAGACTGACTACAGGTCTAGAGGACCCTGGTTACATCCTGTCTGTTCAGAGAGACTGACTACAGGTCTAGTATACCCTGGTTCTATCCTGTCTGTTCAGGGAGACTGACTACAGGTCTAGTATACCCTGGTTACATCCTGTATGTTCAGAGAGACTGACTACAGGTCTAGTATACCCTGGTTACATCCTGTCTGTTCAGGGATACTGACTACAGGTCTAGAGGACCCTGGTTCTATCCTGTCTGTGACTGAGTGGTCAGGGAGACTGACTACAGGTCTAAAGGACCCTTTTGAAACCTGTAAATAATGTGACCCTCTCTGGAATAAATCCCCCCCCCCTCCTCTGATATTATAGAACATTAAGCTGAAAGATGGCCTTAAATCAAACTCCAAATGACTTCTAGATGCATGTCATTTTGAGGAGTTTTCAGGCTAGGATCACCCCAAATAACCTAGTTTCTGAAATAATTCAATTTTTAAAATTTTGTTGGTATAAGACCACTTCAATGATTATCTTCTAGAGGTATCCAACCATCCTAAAAATTTAAGATGAAGATCACACTAAATAGCTTCGAGGGGCATCCACATTTCAAAAATTTCTAGGTGAGGAACACTTCAAATGGTGGCGAATAAATCATGAAAGAATCTATTATTTTTTTAAATCAAGGCAAAGAATACTCATAACTTCTAGAGTGAACCATTTTTCAAAAAACTGTAGGAGAGGCCCTCCAAATAATGTATAAAAACTATCTAATTTTAAAAAATTAGAGAGGATGACCATGGTTTAAAACATGCATAAGATCAAATATGAATGAGAAACTATTAAATGGCTTCAAACAAAATTTTACATTGTAAGTAACTATGTTATTAATAACTATAACCCCCCCTCCCCCTCCTATGAAAATGATCTGGATCCGCCCATGAGACTAACTGCAGGTCTAGAGGACCCCAGTTTTAGCACAAGGTTGTATTTTAAATAATATAGTAACTAGGTACTATTTTATGTCTGTTTAAAAAAACTACCATAATAATTACTTGTGCTAGTGTTGTGTGATAGTTTGTAAGTCGAGTGTGTTTGGTATATTTGTCCAGTAAAGCATCAGTCGCACACAACAGGAGGTGATACAGAACATGTGGTCGGTTGTATCGACTTACCTGCTGGCCAAGTTAATCCACACAACTGATCACACGAGAGTCACACAACGTTTCACACGAGTCACACACAACACTGCTGCTAGGCACTGGCTGGACTGGTACCTGAGTGTCTCAACTTACCTTCACCTTGGACCTGTCAGAGTTTGGTGGGAGAGGGAAGGTAGGGGAACAGGGGTGAGAGGGGAGATAGGGGTACACATATTCCCAGGGGGACCAGTTTTATACTCACCCCTCGAGCTCACACACACATAAGCAGCTCTCACGCAACACAGGGATGCTACTTTTGTATATTGTTTTGTCTCACACTATTATTATTATTTGTTGGGACTTAACGTGTTTTTTATAAACTCAAAGCTATAAAAGTGTATCGTTTTAGGTTAGGAGAAGTCTATTTAAGGTGGGAATATCCTCAAATTTCCATATGTCTTCTGAATCTTCCAAACCACTAAAACAATCCTCAACTATCTCATAGTGTTCTGTTGTGACCCTAACACTGTATTTCTTATGGTAATGACAGTTCTGAATCTTACAAACTACTAAAACAATCCTCAACTATCTCAGAGTGTTCTGTTATTTCTGTCAAAAGAAGACTGCTTAGAGCTACACCTAGATGAAATTTCTTGTTACTCGGCTCCGGGACGAGTTCTAATAGAATACTAGCTCATTGTCCGTTCCTCGTGTGTTTAGTAATATAATACTAGCTCGCTGTCCGTTCCTCGTGTGTTTAGTAATAGAATACTAGCTCACTGTCCGTTACTCGTGTGTTTAGTAATATAATACTAGCTCACTGTCCGTTCCTCGTGGGGTTAGTAATAGAATACTAGCTCACTGTCCGTTCCGCCTGTGTTTAGTAATAGAATACTAGCTCACTGTCCGTTACTCTGTGTGTTTAGTAATAGAATACTAGCTCACTGTCCGTTCCTCGCGTGTTTAGTAATATAATACTAGCTCACTGTCCGTTCCTCGCGTGTTTAGTAATATAATACTAGCTCACTGTCCGTTCCTCGCATGTTTAGTAATAGAATACTATCTCACTGTTCATTCCATCTGTGTTTAGTAATAGAATACTAGCTCACTGTCCGTTCCTCGCGTGTTTAGTAATAGAATACTAGCACACTGTCCGTTCCTATCACTGGGTGTGTGTACGTATCCAATAGGACAAATATTTATTATTAACTAGCATCAAGTACCCAGCATTACCCAGGACAAATATTATACGGTAAAAGGATCAAAAGTTCCAAAAGTACAGAAAGGATAAAAAGGGCAAACATTAATTCCAATAAAAATGTAAATTGCCTGTTTCTAAGTGCACATGTTGTTTGTTCTAATTTTAAAATGTCTTACCTCTGTGTGTGGTTGATATCATACAACGATCATGACAGACAAACTATTCAAACTATCCATTGCTAAAGGAATTGTGGCAGATAAAATGGATAAACAACTCTCATACATTATTAGAGCAACACTTATAGCAATATACCATTATTGTTTAGGATCTGCAGCTCTGGACGATCTAAAGAGCAGGGTTATAAGCTATGGCCACCAATTTCTTTCAAGATGTCCGTAGTGTCTCATCTATATCTAGAAATCTTTCAAAGTTGGTTCAATGAAACTACGATAAATAATAGCTGAGAGAAGGTCACAAAGTATTATTTTAGCCACCATCTTGAAACAAAATGGCTGACGTTGAATTTGATCAGCCCATATGTTAACCAGAGGTCTGAGCTCTGAGGTACGTCCATGTGACTTGTCAGCACGTCCGCTGGAACATACAGGCGCCGGCGCAACGCAGGACTAGAGCCGGGAGCGATACAGATGGACACGGCTGAGACAGTCTGTGCAGATCTCATCCACCTTTCATCTTTATCATTGATAATACCCATAGCTCCCATCATTGGCGTGTCCCTGAACCACGACAGTGTTCTGTTCTTAGCACATCCAGACATATCGTACTATCCCCCTGTGGGTCCCTTGATGCGATGGAGAAATACTGACAAGAAGCATGACGTAACGATATGATACTCGTGTGTCTACTGTCCTTGTTGGTCGTGTGTCTACTGTCCTTGTTGGTCGTGTGTCTACTGTCCTTGTTGCTCGTGTGTCTGTCCTTGTTGGTCGTGTGTCTACTGTCCTTGTTGGTCGTGTGTCTACTGTCTTTGTTGGTCGTGTGTCTACTGTCCTTGTTGGTCGTGTGTCTACTGTCCTTGTTGGTTCACCCATCTACTGTCCTTGTTGGTTTACCTGTCTACTGTCCTTGTTGGTCGTGTGTCTACTGTCCTTGTTGGCCGTGTGTCTACTGTCCTTGTTGGTTTACCCGTCTACTGTCCTTGTTGGTTTACCTGTCTACTGTCCTTGTTGGTCATGTGTCTACTGTCCTTGTTGGTCGTGTGTCTACTGTCCTTGTTGGCCGTGTGTCTACTGTCCTTGTTGGTTTACCTGTCTACTGTCCTTGTAGCTCCACTTGTCTACCAGGGGGAAGTATCGGAGCGGAAACTAGAGTCCAAGTTTTCCTAGATGTTAAGGAATGCGGGCTGATACTGGCTGGTGCTAGAGGGCCCCTATGGGGCATGAGGGCCCTCCATGCAGGTATCTGCCCACAGAGATAGCATACATCAACAGCCGCTGGTGAGGAGTCCAACCAATCAGCTATTATTCCAAATGTAACAATTTTACTCGCCGGCCGGCAGTTTAAGTAGTGTGTAGCGTGTGGAGTGAATCACAACGTTATAAGGACACCAGTGTAGCTAGTGAGGCCGCTGTAGAGCTGCTAAGGCCACTGTATAATTTTGAGGCCATTTTATAACTTGAGGCCACTATATAGCTAATGGGACCCCTGTATACTTTGTGTAGCTTCTGTATATTTTGTGGAACCTCTGTATAACTGGTGAGGGAGGCCACCATTTAATTTTGAGGCCAATGTGTATCTGATGAGGCCACTGTATATTTTATGAGGCCACTATGTGATTTGGGAGGCCACTGTATAGTTTGTGAGGCTCCTGTACATCTAATGGTGTCACTGTATAGTTTGTGAGGCTCCTGTACATCTAATGAAGCCACTGTATAGTTTGTGTAGGCTCCTGTACATCTAATGAAGCCACTGTATAGTTTGTGAGGCTCCTGTACAGGTAATGAAGCCACTGTATAGTTTGTGCGGCTCCTGTACATCTAATGAAGCCACTGTATAGTTTGTGAAGCTCCTGTATGCTTGTTGAGGTCATATGGAGCTGGACAGAGATGGCCAATCAGAGATGACCAGTTCCACACCGACACTATGGTTCGGTTGTACAAACAATATTCAGTGGCTTGATCAAAGATTATTTGTAAGTTGACCTCCAATCAGAGTCTCAAACCTTATCTTCAGTTGCACTATCAACAATCAGGAGGTGATTGTTGATCAAATCCCTGGTCAAGCTAAACAGCCAATTCTCCCCATCAACTCTTTGTTTCTCCGATCTCTTTGTTGATGGTAGACATAACCTACACATTTTAATGGCTGAATTAGTTTTTGCGTCATTATTTAAGTGTTTAATAAAAGTAATAAGTGTGTTTTATATATTTATTTAGAATGTGGCTTATTTTAAAGTATAGTAGTGTCAATTAGATTGTGGTCTGAGATCAGAGATTATAGCTACTGATAGAGAGGTCCTGAGTTAGATCCCCGGTGCTGCCAAATGTTTCTGTGAATCAGTGGCTTTGGAACGGGGTCAATTCAGCCAGGCAAGGACAAATGAGGAGATATTTGAGTGTAACAATAGCGGCTCCGGGAAAGAAAACTGAGATTAACGGCTGAATAGTTTATTATGTTGACCACATGACACCCTATATCCACATATGTTGGCCTTATTTTCGCAAACAGACGGGGATCACTCAGTTGGTATAGCTGGATTGCGTAAAGACGCCATGGAGTTATTGGCGTCTTCAGATGAAATTTTTTTTTTAACTTCCACCTACAATGAAGTTATAGAGAATAGTTGAGATCCAAAGAAGTACAGGAAATAAATAAGTTTAATTTAATCGCAGAGAAATAAAATTTGAGTTGAGACCTAGATTGATTTTATTTGTTGTGTTTATCTATTAATATTGCTTTAAAATGGTTTAAAACATTTTTGTTAAGGCTTTGTGCCCAGAATTGTAATTTATTGTAATTGATGTATAAATATCAGGCAGCCTGGTCCATCAGAGACATAATGTTTGTACGTCATAGCCAACCCTACGCAGACTACAAATTGAGGTCATTTCACAATAAGATATTCCAACTAGAGCGTTGCTATGTTTGTCTTAGGTACTTGATTATTGTCGGGTGTTGGAGATTTTGATCCATAATTAACTCTGTCTCAACCCAAACTTTCCTTGATCCAGGACCAAGCTAATTGGTAATCCGGTGATTGACACACCAATATAATACTTGTGCAACAACCCTAAGTTCTGCTAATATTAGAACATTACCGACTCACGGTATTCAGGGAAACCTCCACTTACTGGCCAGTTGTCTGCTGAACGCCGTCAAACCGGGACTGTGACGACACATTCTGGAGCCGGAACTGGATGAGAAGAAACCGGAAGTATCGGGAGAATGTGTCGTGTGTTCAACCCCGGAGAGAAATAATAGCGCGGTCTGAATGGTGTTTGTTGGGGGTTATTGTGGTTGACTTCCTTCCTGTCCGACTAAAGAGGAGCTAAGTTCCTCCTATTGGCTCGCTGGTTGCGGCTTACAGGGGCAACTTCTTCACACATCTGTCCTTCAACTCTCCATACAAGGCGACACTAGCCCTGGATGAAACAAGGGTATAACTCACACTTTTACACAGGAACATTTCATACGGCTTAGCCTAGAGCTGTAGCTTATATATCCAGGATTGTAACATCTATGTCTATGACTGTAGCCTGTACATCTATGACTGTAGCATCTATGTCTAGGACTTATAGTATCTAGATCTAGGACTATAGCCTGTACATCTAGGACTGTAGCAACTATGTCTAGGACTGTAGCCTCTGCATCTAGGACTGAAGCCTGTACATCTAGGACTGTATCATATATGTATAGGACTGTAGCCTGTACATCTATGGCTGTAGTATCTATGTCTAGGACTGTAGTATCTAGATCTAGGACTGTATCCTGTACATCTAAGACTGTAGCATCTATGTCTAGGCCTGTAGCCTCTACATCTAGGACTGTAGCATCTATGTCTAGGCCTGTAGCCTCTACATCTAGGACTGTAGCCTGTACATCTAGGACTGTAGCATCTATGTATAGGCCTGTATCCTCTACATCTAGGACTGTAGCATCTATGTCTAGGCCTGTAGCCTCTACATCTAGGACTGTAGCCTGTACATCTAGGACTGTAGCATCTATGTCTAGGCCTGAAGCCTCTACATCTAACTCTATGGAGAAGTCCTGTTTCGAAGTAATAAAGTAGAGGCAGCGGTGACGGAAGCCTTATTATGAAGGAAGGTGGGGCAGTTAGCTAATAGTAGTTTGGTGGGCTCCCCCCACCTCCAGCCGAGGATGGTCCAGGGGAATTCCCCCTCTGCCTCCCGGCAAATGTTTGACAGTTGATTCTAGAAGCCCCCCAGACCGATACTGTGAGAGAACAGAGCTGTTATCAACTGTTATCAGTGGCGGGAGCGGGTTTACTCCTCATTATTGACAGTCTGGTACTTGTTGACTCCCCCCTCCTCCTGTCTATGAATAGGATCGCATCTCCATGGCACGCGACCCGTTGTGGCTGTGACCGTTACGAGGCCGGGCAGCTGTGGAGACACCTCAACGTTTCTTACATCGAGCACTTTGTTAACGAGGGATTGGACGGAGGTGCTAACCACACGAGATGTTGTGTCCTTGACACCAACCCAGGGGGATTATGGGGGATTGTCTGCCAGCCAATTACTGGGGAAACTACATGTCACTAGAAGACATGGACTAGACCCCGTTCTATCCTATCGAAACACTGCCATACGGTAGGATTCTGGTACGAAAAAGGCCTTACAAAGCTACTTCAGAGTATATATAGTTCTAAATATCGACACCAGGGCTGCGAGACAGGACAGGTGAGCTAGGAGACATTTTACAGATACAATACTGTCTCTATGTGAGCTAGGAGACATTTTACAGATACAATACTGTCTCTATGTGAGCTAGGAGACATTTTACAGATACAATACAGTCTCTATGTGAGCTAGGAGACATTTTACAGATACAATACTGTCTCTATATGATGAGCCATGGACTCGTAAATTAACTTCCCAGACTGTGTTAGTAGATAGAGCTGTGAGGTTGGAGGGAGATGGACCACGGATCAACCAATGAGATGTTAACAATAACTTGTTCCTTTGACTGCTACTATTTGCCAAACACGCCAGTCTTGAAATAATATAATATCGCTACTTACAATTGCCCTCCAGGATTATTAAAATAACAATGACAACACCTACTTCGGTGGCCTCATGGTCTAAGGCGTTAACCCCAAAAAAAGACTGGACTGCCGATGACGGGGAGATCAAGGTTCGATTCCAAGTCGGTGTTATTGAGGGTGTTTTTTTCCCCTCTAAATGGTTTTCCAATCTGCATCAATGCATATTTGAGTACACTTCCTCTAAATTCAACCTTCCTCATCCCCAGCTCTTTAGCGGAAATAGTACATATGAGTATAACCTGAACGGGTAGTAAGACGTGGTGCTAAGAAAATAATAGAACGTTATGTCAGTACTTAGAGTCGGGTTGGTTGAGGATCCGCTCCGGTGTGCTAGCGGACTAAACGTCAGGCCCATCTAGTCTGGTTTGATGCTAGTGGAGCTGTAGTGGTTCAAATCCAGGCACCGGGTGTATTGAGAGGGTTATTTCCTAAATGGTTTCCCACTCTCTCTCCAGGCAAACCAGAAGATAAAAGGTTTAAGTTACTAACAATGAATATTGTCCATTTTTTCAATAGAGTTAGGTCCTGTCACCTTTAAACCACGTGTGCAGAAAAGTTGGCAGGCAACCAATCCAAGGAGTGCTCAATCTCCGCGAGGAGGTAGCTAGGGGAGACCGGGGCACAGTACCCCACCAGGTGACAGGGTCACCTGCCTCACGCTGGCACCAACAGATAGCGTCTTAACGGCTCAGGAGGGAAACTGATACCTCTCCTTTGTCTGACGAGGAACAAGGAACTGTTGGAATTGCTCTGGTTCTTGTAAACATGACCGTGGGACTCTAGGCTCCATACCACACAGTTTTATTCTTCCTTGGAACTATTTCTAAGAGGTGAATGTTACTGTTGGAATTGCTCTGGTTCTTGTAAACAGACCGTGGGACTCAAGGCTCCGTACCGCACAGTTTTATTCTTCCTTGGAACTATTTCTAAGAGGTGAATGTTACTGTTGGAACTGCGCTGGTTCTTGTAAATAGACCGTGGGACTCTAGGCTCCATACCACACAGTCTTATTCTTCCTTGGAACTATTTCTAAGAGGCGAATGTTACTGTTGGAATTGCTCTGGTTCTTGTAAACAGACCGTGGGACTCAAGGCTCCGTACCACACAGTTTTATTCTTCCTTGGAACTATTTCTAAGAGGTGAATGTTACTGTTGGTGTCGAAGTGAAGGAGATTCAAGGCTTTGTATGTCCCTCCAAATGCTACCACACACCGTACACACTTTCTCACGTTGTTTATTGAAATTAGGCACAAAATTTAAAGTAAATTTCGGTTATAACCCCGCATTTAAATACCGTATTCTTTAAATTGAAAAATGACACTTGTACACGGGAATCGAACCCGGAACCTTTGACATAGTGTACCAATGCTCTTATCAGGACGCATGACCCTAAACACGGGACGATCCCTGGATATCTCAGTGGTTAGACCAGTAGGGTATCTAATCCAAGGTCCCACGTTCGATTCCCGTGTTCAGGTGTCCTTTTTCAATTTAAAGCGTTGAATTGATTAGCGTTTAGAGTCATTTCTTAAATTTCAAATTTTCGAAAGTCAAATATAAGAAAATTAACCTGATACATTTTTTTATTTATTTATAAATATGTAAACACATTCTTTCGTACCCTTAGAAACACGCATTTTAAACAAACTCGTAAGTAAATTCATCGAAAAATTTTCGAATATTATAAAATAGGTCAGAGTATGCTTACCCTTAAATTTAGGGCTATGATACAGATAATTATTTTAGCTTTTAAGTATGAACATAACAACTAAAAATCAGGTTTGATAAAAATACATAGACTCACTTAGGCTGTAAACAGACATACAATGAGACAGACAGACATGGAGACAGACAGACATGAGAACAGACATACATACGTGGAGATGGACAGACATGGAGATGGACAAACATGGAGACAGACAAACATGGAGATGGACAGACATAGAGACAGACACATATAATTTAGAGATCCATCCTAATCTCCATGTAAAAATGTTCAAGATCACAATACAATATGTATATAAGGAAATGAAGACGCTCTCTGCTAGGTGATATCAGATATGACCCTGAGGGGATCGAGAGCCAGTTCGAGATGTCTGCAGACTCACCTGGTGGCTCGTTGCAAAGTGACGGACCTGGTGGATTGCTGCAAAGTAACAGACCTGATGGATTGCTGCAAAGCAACATACCTGATAGATCGCTTCAAATCAACATAGCTGATGGATCGCTTCAAATCAACAGACCTGATGGATCGTTGCAAAGTGACAGACCTGGTGGCTCGTTGCAAAGTGACAGACCTGATGGATCGCTGCAAAGTGACAGACCTGGTGGCTCGTTGCAAAGGGACAGACCTGGTGGCTCTTTGCAAAGTGACAGACCTGATGGATCGTTGCAAAGCAACATACCTGATGGATCGCTGCAAAGTGACAGACCTGGTGGCTCGTTGCAAAGTGACAGACCTGATGGATCGTTGCAAAGTGGCAGACCTGGTGGCTCGTTGCAAAGTGACAGACCTGGTGGCTCGTTGCAAAGTGACAGACCTAATGGATCACTGCAAAGTGACAGACCTGATGTATTGTTACAAAGTGACAGACCTGGTGGCTCGTTGCAAAGTGACAGACCTGGTAGCTCGTTGCAAAGTGACAGACCTAATG
>CABFWB010005288.1:30818-46952 GCA_902151455.1 Timema bartmani | reverse complement strand
ACCCAAATTTGCGTGGAAGTATAGTGGAAAGCAATTTGGGTTGGGGGGGGGGATCCTCAGTTCACCCTAACGGGATTGGAACCTTGACCTCCCCGTCATCGGTAATCCAATATAACACGGGAGTGATGCGTTAGAACATTTGACTACTAACGCGGCTTTTAAAGAAAATTAATTCGTTTACTCAATATTAATTTTTTTTTTCCAAACCATTTTAATAAAATACCATCTTTATCTACAGTGGTACTTATATTTTATTCTGTAACTTAGCGCCATATTTTGACATTTATTTTGGGAGGTAGGGGAAGCTCTACATGCTTTTGGTGAAATCCCCCAGCTGGAAATGGCAATATTTTTTAAACATTAAATCCCTTTTAAAGTTACTTTCTTTAAACATTATTTTGCATAGTTAAAGATACTGGTGTTATTAATTAAAAATATTCCAAGAAGGTATTAGCCTAGGAAATGAGTAGGAATTAGAAAATACATTATTAATAATATCTTTAGAGGACAGTTCTTCCAGTCACCGGAAAACCAAACTAGATGAACCCGACATTTGATCCGCGGGCCCACCGATGCGAGTAGGAGAGGCGTTGAATATCTTACACATCTCTTCTCAATAATGTATTGTAACAGTTCCCTTTATTTAAGTTGTATACTATTTTTAATACAACAAAAATAAGATTATAATATAACGCTCGAGAACTGAATAATAATAATAATAATATATTTGTAAGCAACCGGATAACGAATAGGAGGTCTTTAGTCAACGTAAAGAAGAGCTTTGGAACCTAATACATCATCGGAGGTAACAAAGTACGCCATAAAAAAATCTAATAGAAAGTTTAGTAAATGATAGTAAAGATCGAAATAGTAATGGTGATATATTCTAATACAAGTTTAGAAATCACAGACTATATATTTGTCTCCATGGTGACTCCTGAATCTGCTCCTTCGCATAGTAATAGTAATTAAAATTATGTCATTCTTTAGTTGGATGAAGAAAAGCTTTGAATTAAACATGACATGTGACCTTCCAAATTAAAAGGTAATCATTTGCAAAAAGTGTCTTGTAAAAAAGAAAGAAAAGACATGTGTCTATCTCTTTAGAAATTACTATGAACTGAAAAACAATCAAGAAATTGTGTTTTGAATTTTTCCTTCGTTAGATTTTATTTAAAAAAAAAGTACAGTCATTTATAATTTTTTTTTAATGTTTCTAAGTTTTTATGATAAAATAAACCTGACTATAAGGGATGTACCTAAAGTTGTTAATCTCTCCTTGTTTATCTTTTATCTAGTCTTACTCTTACATTATTGTAGCTATTTTGGAAAATACACACAATTCAACTTTAGGTGACTGTCTAATTTGTGTTGTGTAATTACTGAAATGTTATACTTAACAATCACACAGCGTCTTTTTGTTGAACTCAAACATAGATTAAATATTTTAACAAATCAAACCAAATTGAAATATGTTTGTATTTCTTTAAAAAAAACCAAAGAACTACGCTTGTTTATTTTTTGTGTTACAATTCACAATGCGTAGTTGGTTGGTTTCAAAATAATTAAGTCCCTTCATAGCTCATACATTCGAGGTGGTCTATTAACTCCAACATTAATAGCCTATGAGGTCTATCCCTGCACCTAATAGCTCCTTCCAGTGACGATGTTTTCAACTCGCCGACCAATTTCAAGTTGTTAAAAGACTCACGCTAAGTCTTGTCGTCACGTGACATGGATGAAGATGTTGTTGGGAACCTCCCGCTTCTCCGGAAAGGCCCAGGTTCGAGTCTTTCCATTGGCTATATATCAGTGTGGTCTTAGCATTTTCCACTCCTTGTAATAAGCAGGCAGTTTAATTTATTTTAACTCATATCAGTGGGCACACAAATTAAATGCCAAGCTCATCTAACCTTATTTTCTATTGATGAGGAGATCAGGGTTTGAATACAGATCATGTGTTCCAAGGGCGATTTTTTTCATTGTTTCAACGCAAATTTGGCAACATTTACTTTAGATTATACCTTTCTCGTCTTTAATATACTAACTAAATTAAATTGCGTATAGTCTGGAGAGCCAGCCAGGTTCATTGAAAGAAAATTATTTTGTTTACGTTCTGCGTCTTAGTAGTAATTCGGGATATCCATGTATCTACAGTAAATGGGTAGGGATAAGGCAGATATAATTTTAGAGGAAATGCATCCTAATTTGCGTGAAAGGAAGTAGTAAATCCTTTACGAAAAAAACCCTCAGTACACCCGGCATGAATTCGATACCAAACTCTGGAAAATCAGGTTGCTGATGCCTTTGTCTACATTGTCACTGGTGAATGCTAAGTGGTTTATAACCTTGAAATTTAACGTATTATTACACAAATAATAATAGTAAAAATAACAATACACTTACTCTAATCTAAACTATTACTCTCTTTACCCTTCAGATTAATCCACTAAGGTGGGATGGAAGGGGACTCTAGAAAAAGGTCAGTGCTTTTGCAGTGTTTATGGAAAGACATTTTTTGGCCAAAATAAATAAAAATTGCTTCAGAAAAAACATAATATTTAAAAAATTTTTACATGGTGAGCTCAAAATTTCTTGAATATCTGTCAAGGGTGTTCTGGAATTTACCGACAACTTTTTATTTTCATTTAAAAAGTTTGTTAAACAATGCCACCATGCTCATGACAGAAATTCAGGAACTGTTGATATCAACATGTGAAGAAAATTAAACTCTATGTTTGTACTGAAGCAATATTTTATTTATTTTGGCCAAAAAATGCTTTGCCATAAAAACTGCAAAAATCCTAGTCTTTTCTTGAGTCACCTTCTATCCTACCCTAATAGCCAGTTCTATAAATGTTACTAACGAAAAAAAATTATAACAGTCAACACAAGTAAGATTCTCGAGTAGTGACAGTACATACGTGCCTCCTTTGACCTTGTTTCCAAGTTTCAGCCACGTGATTCCACTAAACTCTTTGTTTACCATACCACCACATTTTAGCCGAATAGTTAGAAATTTCTTGAACGAACGATTTCGTAACAAATTGATGGTTCGTGCAGGACCCACTAGCTGGCCTGCAAGTTCCCCAGACTTAAATCTATTAGATGTTTATTTGTGGGGCCATTTGAAACCAATTGTTTACTCAATACCCATTGCCAGAATTGAAATACTTCGTCAACGTATACAAGTAGAAAGAGTGTGGCATTCCACGACAAGACGTATGAAGGCTTGCATTCTGGTCGAAGGTGATCATTTTGAGCACTTCATATAATGCTAAGCATCTTCACATTTCTGGAGTACAGACATTAATATAATGGCTGGTTTACACGATGCATGGAACTTATAAAGAAAAAGTACCTTATGATCGATGTCTTGCGGGTGTAAGCTTGTTGCTTTCATGCAAGTTCTAAGCTCGAGAGTGTTTACTTGTTGCTCCGTTTTCACAAATTCACTCCTTCCCCTCCTTCTGCCAGAAATATACATCCTGGTTGTGGGTGTCTTCTTTCAGTTTAGAAAAATGGAAGAGTGTGTTTCAGTGACGCAGTTTTTAAAGTGTCCCAATTAATTTTAAATGAATTCCAAGAAATTACAAGTAAAAAGGGGATAATTTGGGTTGGGGAACTGGATTATACCTGTAATCGAGAGAAACAGTTCCCCAGACGCCTATTTCCATCCGATACAATTATTTAATAAGCTGACAAGTCTTTTATTCAGACTAACGTTGTGTCATTACTAATAAAGAAAGAAAAAAAAAGAAAATAAATACAAAAAAAATGCAAATGAATAATAAATGCCATGGACGTGGAGCGACTTTCTCGGAGCACGAAATATCTAACACTGA
Organism: Timema bartmani; assembly: GCA_902151455.1. Lineage (NCBI taxonomy): Eukaryota > Metazoa > Arthropoda > Insecta > Phasmatodea > Timematidae > Timema > Timema bartmani. Next base: position 43,107 of record CABFWB010005288.1, on the reverse strand, counting down.
CAAATCCTGTTATCATGCATGCTCCGTGCTGAGCACTTAGCTCATAGTCTGCTTAAGCGTACTTAAGCGTATAACCTGAACGGGTAGTAATAAGCAGTGCTAAGAAAAAAAATTAATCTAAAGCCTACCGTCCTCATCTCATTAATGTAATTAAAGACCTATATCTCAGACGGGTAGTAAGATGTAGTGCAAAAATAAAATGGAATATCAATAAACTGTGTAGATGTGACTCCTCACAATAGACTTGGTACGATTAGCAGCTGCCCCTGAAACAAACAGGTCACGCGTATTTCTGGCAGTGACGTTAGTTCCGGCAATGGGTTATTTCTATTTGATACAAGAGCTTAAATTGACCTAGTTAAATACAATTTGCTCCTTGGCTGTATTTGTTTGTAATTATTTACACATGGCTACGTCGCTAAAGGCAAAATAGGATAAAGTTGTGTAGCATGTTACTCTTGTTGGCTGCAAATTTAAGGTGGGGATGTCAAGGACGCGAGAAATGTAATTTTTTGTTTGTTTTTATAGTTAAACTTATTTTGGTCAAAATAAATCAAATATTGCTTCAGTAAAAACATAGAGTTTAATTTTGTTTCCACATGGTGACCTCAACAGTTGTTGAATATCTTTCGAAAGTGTCCTGGAATTTAATGACAACTTTCTATCTTCATTCAAAAGGTTTGAAATCTGATGCCGATATGCTCATGAAAGATATTCAACAACTGTTGAGGTCACTATGTGAAGAAAATTAAACTCTATCTTTGTACTGAAGCAATATTGTATTTATTTTGGTAAAAAATATGTTTTGCTATAAAAAAAATTGCAAAGCCATTGTTGTTCACTACATCCCCACCTTAATGAGTGGTCTTGGAATAAAGATTACTCTCCTCAACTTCAAGAAAGGAAAAAATTGGTCAACTAAACATGGAATTACCGGATTTTGATAACTTTTTTATTTATTTAGCACCGTGTCTTACTACCCATTCGGGCTATACGCCTTTGAACACTGTTTTTTTTAAAAACATTGTTAACCTCGGTGATCTTGAGGTAAAGTGCTCACCTCATGAGCCGATGTTCGTGGGTTCAGATCCAGCCGGGGATTTTTCTTTAGCAATAAAAATCCGTAGCACAACTTCTTTCGTAGGGGAAGTAAAGCCATCGGTCCCATGTCGATTGTGGAATGTAAAATAACCCTGGAAGGTATGTGAAAATACCTTTCATTGTTTGTAGGCCCTTTCACTCTCACTCATAGAAATTCTCGTGTGCTGATATAATCAGTCGGTTCAGAAAGTTCACGTTAAATACCTCAAATAAATAAAAACTTTTTTTCAACATTACAGTCAATTATTGAAAGCACTTCACAAGATGACCCTCATTTCGATTGTCAGAAGGTCATTAATCAATTTCGTCTCACCAATCCTAACACATATCCTCAAACAGAATTACACAATTTATGATAAGAATACTCGCATTGCGACAAATACATGGAAAATATCTTTCACAAAGTATCGTGAGAGGATCAACGGGTATAACAATAAATTGATGTATCATAAGTTTCGATTTAGGTTCTCATGTCTGGAGAGCGTTTTATTTTTATTTTAGTCTAGCTTATGCTCATGAAAGATATTCAACAACTGTTGAGGTCACTATGTGAAGAAAATTAAACTCTATCTTTGTACTGAAGCAATATTGTATTTATTTTGGTAAAAAATATGTTTTGCTATAAAAAAAATTGCAAAGCCATTGTTGTTCACTACATCCCCACCTTAATGAGTGGTCTTGGAATAAAGATTACTCTCCTCAACTTCAAGAAAGGAAAAAATTGGTCAACTAAACATGGAATTACCGGATTTTGATAACTTTTTTATTTATTTAGCACCGTGTCTTACTACCCATTCGGGCTATACGCCTTTGAACACTGTTTTTTTTAAAAACATTGTTAACCTCGGTGATCTTGAGGTAAAGTGCTCACCTCATGAGCCGATGTTCGTGGGTTCAGATCCAGCCGGGGATTTTTCTTTAGCAATAAAAATCCGTAGCACAACTTCTTTCGTAGGGGAAGTAAAGCCATCGGTCCCATGTCGATTGTGGAATGTAAAATAACCCTGGAAGGTATGTGAAAATACCTTTCATTGTTTGTAGGCCCTTTCACTCTCACTCATAGAAATTCTCGTGTGCTGATATAATCAGTCGGTTCAGAAAGTTCACGTTAAATACCTCAAATAAATAAAAACTTTTTTTCAACATTACAGTCAATTATTGAAAGCACTTCACAAGATGACCCTCATTTCGATTGTCAGAAGGTCATTAATCAATTTCGTCTCACCAATCCTAACACATATCCTCAAACAGAATTACACAATTTATGATAAGAATACTCGCATTGCGACAAATACATGGAAAATATCTTTCACAAAGTATCGTGAGAGGATCAACGGGTATAACAATAAATTGATGTATCATAAGTTTCGATTTAGGTTCTCATGTCTGGAGAGCGTTTTATTTTTATTTTAGTCTAGCTGCTTCAAGTGTTCGACGATGTATTTTGAAATGTATTTGTATGAATTGACAGAGCTTTTTTTCTTGGTGATAAATTTCAATAGAAAACAAATCACTATTATATTAAATAGAATATACTGACAGTGAATTTTGTCCCTCACCGCATCTTACTACCTGCTCCGTCTATACGCAGTGAACAACAATGGATTCTTTTTTAACATTACAAACCAATATTCATACAATTTAAGCCTTCAGTCTCGTGATATATCAATATATGTTTATCAATAGATTTTGTTTGCAGCTGTCACCACCTATTCGTACCCAGACTCCAATTTTCTCTGTTGCAACATACTTCTCTTGTTCTATCGTAATATATATGTATATATGTTCTAGGCCTATATTACTTTTATTGACATTCCATAATATACTTAAAAGTAAAAAAAAAATCTATTTACATTCTCACTTTTCCCCTAGTACGTATGTTAAGGGGACCACTCTAGGGTTTTTTTTGTTTGTTTTTTGTAGCTACCCGTACAGGCAGTAGCGCTGTCAAAAGCTTTCAGTAGATACAAAAATGAAAATAAACGCCCGAGGTGCACTTCTGCTAGTAGCCCATAGTGATTATAATAAGTTTCCAATTGTTAAGCTCTTAGGTTTAGGATTCATCCGTCCGATGATTACGGGGCTTAGGACGACCGACTCGCAATTTGTATAAAAAACTACAATTAAGGTTAGCCTAAGTACGTAGACTCATGTCAAGTGCTTTTTCTATGTTTTTTGTTTTTTAGTTACCAGAGTTGGCTGTCACTATGTCTAATGAATAATGTTTAAACTATATTTACAGATTGACGTAAAAAAATCTTTAGGATTCCCCAAATTCTTGGTTTTGAAGTAACATTATTTACACACAAATATACATTCTATTTCATTTGTATATTTCCTTTATATCTCTGGAGTTTCAGCTGTCTTGTAATTGAATAAGTCATCTGTTTGTCTGAATACAGTAAGTAAACGTAAGATAAAAGCAAACAAAGATGCGAAACGTTTATTTATTATTTAGCACCGCGCCTTACTACCCGTTCGGGTTATACGCTTAAGTACCAATTACACTAATGGATTAGGAATTGGGAAGGTTGAATTTATATGAAGTGAACCCGCATTTGCGTGGAGGGAGAGTGTAAAACCCCGAAACGTTAAATGTATTATTATAATACTATCATTATTACTATCATCATCATCACCACTATGCAAAGAAACACTTTTTACCTACTAATGTAAATACGAAATAACCAACCAAACCTAATTATGATTTATCTTTGTATTTAAGATTGAAGTATCTACTGCAATTTCTCCTAGGATTTTAAGTGGATAACTTTCCTCAGTATTAAATTTGTGGAAAAACAGCAATTACATTGAATTTAACGTCAATTGTTCTGCCATACAGATACTTAGCTCATTGATTAATATCTTAAAACCTTATCGGAAAAAGTATACATAACGTAAAATAAACCTCATTCAAATCCATTTTGCAGTTCTCTAGGTTTAACCGAACGTACATAGGTACAAAAACTATCCTTTATGTATGTAGATAGATCTTGAGGTAAATTGTTCGTTAGGGGCCATACATGCATTACGTAACGCACTTGAAAGGGGGTGGGTGACCATCGTAGCATTACACTGCGTGACATGGGGAGGGGGTGTATTAGGCTAGCGTAACGTAACGAAGTTTTAGTTTATAAAACTAACAATAAAAAAATTGTTTGTATTAATCAAATTAAATTCAATGAAATCGGTAGGCTACTAAAAAGTGTTTCATTCAGTTTTTAATAATAGTAGTGCACTTATTTGCAGGAGAACTAAAATGTTTTTCATATTCAATTCCAAAGAAACTATCAATCATATGACACTGTCACTTGGTTGGAAGATGTTTAGAAAATGATCTAGTCATATATAAATTTAAGCTTTTTCACACTTTTAAAATCGTGCTTTTTGTAAATACAAATAAAACTATTTGACAAGAAATTGCATCCTTTATTCAAAATCTTATTTATTTTAAACTTATAAGATCTGACGTAAACATAACTACTCTACTTTAAAAAAAAACATTCAAAAATGACATGATGAAATGGTGCTTTTTTACTGTTGAAATTTGAAGCATTACGTAACTTGAGGGTCGAGGGGGTTACCAAAGCGTTACGGAGCGTGATATGGTGTGAGGGGTCAAAAGATGCCTAAAACTACGTTATGTAATATATGTATGGCCCCTTACACATTGTTTCCTCAAGTACATATTATGTAAAAACAACCAACATCTGAATATAAAACTGCTTTTGGCTAGAATTAAAAAAAAGTATAAATACACTATTTAATTACATTAAATTTAATTTTATATATAAATGGATACATAATATATTTTACTAACAATATCTTACTATTGTCTATACAATGATTATTTATTTTTTTAAACGTTTAATAATATTGAGTTGGATTATACTCAGAACATACACTATAGTTTTTTTTATCACCGCGTCTTACTGCCTGTTAAGATTATACGAATAAATAATTACTCTAATGGGGTAGAGATGAGGAAGGAGGCATTTTAGAGGCAATCTATCTTCATTTTCGGGGAAGAATAATGGGAAAGCATTTAAGATAAACCATCCTCAGTAGACCCAACCGTGATTCGAACCCCGATCTCCCTATCATCAGCAGGCCAATCTAACACTAGAGTGTCGCCATAGATTGTTTGGCCACTGAAACTGCTGAGGCTATAATTAAATCACATCCGTAAATTAAATAAACATTAATAATAGGTGGATGGTATATCTTCTCCCGCCTAAATACGGTTCGATTCCGCACTAATGTACAAGGCTTTTTTTTTAATTAGTCTCCCCAAATTTATTTGTAAAACAGTTGGGATGTTTCAAAAAACAAAAGTTTTATTCAAATATTTTAAAACACAAATTTACGGTTTTTTTTCATTACGATTACGACTTCGTTTAGGTTTGTTTTGAATACATAAAGTCGAACAGGAGTTATTTTCAATGGGTGGAAGGAGTCAACCCCCATAGACCCAAAGGGTCGAGCAACGTGAAATGAATTGGAAACTCAGAGGAATAAAAGAGATAGGAAGAAGAAAGGGTAAATAGAGCAGGATGTAGTTGAATGGAAGGAAATGACCGCTCCTCTAAACTTTAGTAAGTCCAACTATAAAAATGATATATTATGTTGTTTATGTATGTATTTATTTGGAGTAGTTGTATATGAAATGTAAAATATTTAGTAAATATTAGAATAAAAGTTATAGAACCCGTAAATTTAGTAATACTACACATTCAACTGCATTGAATCGGTCAAGTGTAAAACATGCCCGGTCGGCTACATCAAGTAAATAAACATAAAATCCAGTGAAATGAAATATAAAGTTGTCTCACAAGGACTATACTTTAATCATTTCAAGTTTTAGGCCTACATTATCTTTCAATTGAGCATGTTTTTATTTGTTTTTCATTTTACAAACTATGATCTATTCACGTATAAAAAAGTATAAAAAAATCATATTATGTGCCTGTAACATTTTAGAGTAAAAAAATATATATAAATACACTTTTCTCCTGCTTTGTTGGCGCATGGTCTAAGGCGCGTCATTCTCACAATAGACTTAGACTGCCAATCGGGTGTATTGAGGGTTTACCTAAATTGTTTTCCACTCTCCCTTCACGCAAATGCGGGTGCAGTTCCTCTAAATTCAAACTTACTCACCCCTAACTCATTAGCATAATTAGTATATATGCAGCGTATAGCCCGAATGGGTAGTAAGGCAACGTGCCAAAAAAACAAATTTACTTGTACTACTTCAGATAACGTAGGTTTCTTTTATTCAATAAGACAAGTTTCAAAATACATTTAATTTTATTGTTATCTGAAAACAATAAAATCACGATAAATAGGATAAATTCATTTAATGACATGTTTTATCCCGTTCAGCCATAAAATACTTTAAAAATGTATTTACAGCTTAATCAACTTAACAATAGAGTAAAATGGATTCGAGCCTTTTTTTTAAGGGTTTGGGGGGACCTTGTCACTTTTTAGGTGTATAGTTTGAAACCAACCACCCATTTGATGGTTCACAGATCATCCCTCTAGAACACTGACCTTATCACAACCACTTGAGGTTTCTCACGTCTCTTAACGGAACTACTTCCACTGGCGGAAGAAAACCTTCCACGGTCGAACTACGTGCTTCCGCGGAAGTTTGAACTTTAAATAACTGAGGAAGGTAGGATTTAGAAGAAATGCACCGTACCTATATTTGCATGGTGGTAGAGTTGGGAATCATAGTAGATAAACCACCTTCAGTCCATCAGACCAGGATTCAAACCCTTACCTAACCATCACCAAAAAAACCAAACCACACGAAGTTGAAGCCTTGACCGCAATAATTATAAAGCACTCGAACTTAAGTTTGGTGCGTTTCAGTAGAAGAGCTTTATCCTCATATTTAATTTAATTAAGAATTATAGATTGAAACCACAAATAAAATTGATAACGTGAATTTGTATTACTTAATACTGTTTATTAATCTACCGTGACAGTTCTCATCCATATTTTTATTAAAATAATATATTACGTATACTAAAGACAAAACAAAAATTACTGAAATTTATTCAATCATCATTTTTAAGACTTCAACATTTTTACAAGAAATATGTTACAAACATGAAATATATTTGACATTCGTACTGGTGGGTATATGAATAAAGGCATCTATCTAAGGCTTGTATGACTATAAGATGTCAGGGTTCTAATGCTGACTGGATGTTTCATTAAGGTGCGGTAAATCTCCTAAATGGTTTTCCAATGTCAGTACACACAAATGTGGATATGAATTCTATAAATTCTTTATTTCTTATCGCTTAGTAAATATATTTGGACAGCCCAAAGAATACTAAGACGTGGTGAACAAAAGTTATAGAAACATTTGATAATGAAGTATCATTAAATGCTTTTTCTGTGTTTGGATTATTTTAACGGTAAACCCATGATGTCATGGTAATATTATAAATGTGCTAGCTAGTAAAACAGACTTACGGCGTAAAAATATTTACCCTATTTTGTAGATTAAAGTACAGACCCAGAAACAAGAAGGCAATTTGGAATAGGATACGACACCCTAATCCAACACGTCTGCGTAGAAGCGTTTAATGGCCTGCTAAATCAAATAGCTTCAGCAAGACGCAAGTTAATGACGCCGAAATGAAAGCGAGATAGTTAGATAAAGAAACAAACAAGTCACACCACATGACCCGACTTCGGACTCTTCTTAAATAAACCTTCAAGGACTCGAACTAACAACTTTCCCGGGCGTCGATTTCACATCGCTTTGATTGTCTTCTTCTCTTTTCTTGGAACGGGTGAAAATGGACGCTATATATATATATATATATTGCTATATTTATATATATATATATATATATAAAATAGACCGTAAAATCTCCCCTTGTTTCAAGTTCAGCGCCTCGCAGTTAGTGTGGAGAATGGAGGACTATTTAGACATCTGGCGCCAGCTCACGGCTGCTTCTATATAGATATAGATTCACACTAGTAGATTACCGTTACGGGTGGTTGAGTGGTCCAACGCAACAGACTGGCATCGTACGTGGTATGTCGTTGCTTAAGGAAGTCGGTGCCAGTCGTAAATTTAGGGTTGTTTTTCCAAGAATTATTTTCACCGTTGTTTTTCGGTCGTTAAAAGATATCAGACTTGCAATGCAACTGGTCCACCATCTATAGGTGGGGGTGAGGTGTTCGAATCTTGCCAGGCGTAATTTGGGGGCTGTTTTTTTTACGAAAAATCCTTACCGTGATTTCCCATATCACCCGCAACGATGGAAGAGCAGTTCAGACTTGCATCGCAATTATTTAGCACACGCCATTGACGAGGGAAGTCGGGGCTTGAATCTCGGCTGAGTACACTTGAGGAAATGGGGTTGATACATGACTGTGATTTATCGATTCCCGCTCAACTATAATGCGTAAGTATCTTAATTAAGGTTCCCTCTGCATTCTAACTCTTGAGATTAAGCTGTGTTAAACATAAACATAAGGTTTTTTCACCACGTCTTACTATCATGCAGTGAGAGTGGTAGACCATTTAGTAAAATCCACCCTCAGTACACCCAACTGGGATTCTAACCCTGACCTTCCCGTCACCGGCAATCTGTTTTACCCGTGAGTGACGTGTTAGACTATATTACCACCGTTGGGGGTGACATAATAATTACTATTATTATTATGAAAATAAATAATTAAAACAAATCCCGACTACAGAAAAAACTTAATAAACTAAAATGGAAAAAAGTAAGTTTGGGGTATTTTATTTTAGTTTAAAGCTATGCCAGGCCTCCACTGTGGTTCGGATCCCACGTTAAACTGTAGGTTCTCCATTTCATCTCACAATCACCCTACCATTGCACTTTAGCGTAAGTGCGTTTAACCTGAACGGTTAGTAAGACGCGGTGCTAATAATAATAGCTTAAAGCTACGAGATACTAACTTGGGTATTATTAGATACATGGAAAGTGTGAATAGTTGTTACAGGACATAAAAGCTAAATGTCAAAGCGGCCTCAGGCACCCTTATCTGTAGGTATGTACGGTGTGTGCTACTCTCATGTTAGACCTGACTGCCAAAGATGGGGAGATCAGGGTTCAATCCCGCTCGGGTGCACTGAGAGTGGTTTTTTCTGAATGGTTTTTCACTCCACTCCACGCAAATACGGTTTCATTTCCTCTAAATTAAACCTTCCTCATCCTTAAGACATTAGTGTAATTATTACATAGGCGTATAAACCGAACGGATAATAGGACGCGGTGCTAAAAAAAACGAACGTACTCACACATTCCTGACTCATTGCTTTAAAAAAATAAGCACCTAAAACCATTAAATTGTGCTCTCGTGCGCCTCCTGATGGTTCCATGGGGTATTAATCTATACCCTGATTTTGTTTGGAAGAACAGTTTAAAAAATTCAAGAATATTTCTTTGCGGCCAGCATTGATTAAATGTTATTATATTATGTTTGTTATTTTATAGGTGTTGATAATACTTATCAAAAGAAACAGCTGCAGATAACATGACTTGATGTATGAATACATCAAAATTGTTTTAGTAAGTTTAGTGATTAGCAGATATTGTTTATTACTAACAAAATCTTACTATAGCTAAGAAAACTCCTGAGATCATAACGAATCGTTTAATACTATGTTCACCAATATCAGTTTAGTAACTTTGGCAAAAAGTGATAACAAACAAACATTATATCCAAACTCATTATCACTACCCTCCTTCAGTAGTCAGGTGTAATCCAGACTATATGTCCTAGGACAGTGGTTCTCAACCTTTTACTCGTATTACTCGTGTTCCCCTAAATATTCAAAAATATTTTCGCGATCCCCTAGTTTATTATTATTATTATTATTATTATTATTATTATAACTCTGTCATGGGGATTTATTTTCCCATTACAGTCCCAATCCCGGGTAAAAGAGGAGGGTGTTTCCATGACAGTCGCTGTACAAAAATAAAATGTTCGAGAAACTCAAGGGACTGCCTCGGAAAATGGACAATATTACAGTCAACTAACCTGGAACCAACAAAGGAATTTTAGTAAGGACACTCTTAAAATTAGATGTGCTACACTAAATGTGGCCACATATAGGTAAAAGGAAAACGAGATCTTGGATCTGATGGAGGAGAGAAGTATTGATGTGATGGGTCTTGAAGAGACAAAGCACCGGGGAAATGAGCGCGGTAGAGTTCTAGGAGGCGGATACGTTCTGATGTACTCTGGAGTAGTGGAGTTATGGAGAAAGCATGGAGTTGCAATGACTGTTGATCCAAGGATGTCTCCCTTCATTCAAGATGTGCATGGGATAAATGAAAGTATACTGAAGGTGCTCCTGAAAATTAAAGGACATAAATAAAATATTGTCCAGGCATATTCATCACAACGTTATGAGGATGAGAAACGAAGCTTCTATAAAAAAAATTAGATAAATGTTTCTTGACACCGGTGGGTAACATTGAGATGAGGATGGGAGATCTAAATATAAGAGTAGAGCGATAAAGAGAAGGAGTGGAGGGAATCATAGGACATCACGGGGAAGAAGTTAAAAATCCAAAAGGAGAAAGATTGATTGATTCTTTTGTCAAAAACAATTAAAAAATAATGAATGGTTTCTTTGAGCATCGATAGAAACATAGATTTAAGAAGTATAGATACAACCAGATAACAAAAAGCTTCGACCAGAAATTTTTAATAAATTATTCATGTGTTCAGACAAGAGGATTGTGAATGATGTAAGGGTGATACCAGGCATATCACTTAAATCAGTTCATGGACTGGTATTAACAGCTGCGACATTGAAAAAGGAGATAGTATGCACACACAAAAAAGAGAATAAAGGTAATTAAGGTGAAAAATCTTAAAGATGATGTTGTAATAGAAAATATGTATATCGGATTCCAGATAGAGTGGAGAGAGCAGATGAGTGGGAAGAGATCCAAGCCCTCATAATGGAGATATCAGAAGAAATACTGAAAACAAGCTAGATTGGAGGAAGCAAGGAGAGGCACAGCCCGTGGTGGAGTGAAGAAGTTAAGGAAGCGGTGAGAAATAAGACCAGATAAATGAGAATGTGGCTGAAGCATAGAACACAAAAGACTCGTATACAATATGTAATAGCTAGGAGAAACGCTGAACAACTAATACACAAAGAAAAAAAATGAGATTTGAAAGAGAACTCAGAGAAAATTTGAGGATCAACGTCAACAAAAATAATATATTGTATAGTATGGCAAAAGCATATAGAAAGGGAACAAATAAACAAGTAAACATCAAAGATAGAAAGGGAAATGATCACCACACCAGAAGAAATCAATACTGTGTGATCAGAATACTTTAACGAGTTGTTGAACACAGAGGGGGAGGAACACAAAATAAAAGTAGGGGAGGAGACTAACTTTATTGGAGAGGAGATTACGGGGTCGGAAACAGGCGACATTGAAACATAAAAAATGGGAAGGCAGCGGGAACATATCGGATCCAAATTGAAATCATAAAGAAGGAAGTGAAGCACTGAAAGCAAAGTTGTTAAGTATTTTCAACAGGGCATGGGAAGAAGGTAAAATACTGGGGAATGGGGGAAGACCCTTGTAGATCTTCTATACAAGATCAGAGGAGACTCGGAAAAATATGAGAATTATCATGGTATATCGCTAATTAACCAGACAGCTAAACTTGTTATCCATCCCTTAGACTTCGAGGGTAACTGGTTTATGTAGTTGACGATGACGGCGGAGACGTCGTGGTCAGATACGCGTGGGTAGGAAAAAAGTCGGCGAGTGTGTTCCAGCAACGTTAGTCACGGTGGAACAGAAGGATGTTCCGGCAACGTTAGTCGTGGTGGAACGGAAGGATGTTCCGGCAACGCTAGTCGCGGTGGAACGGAAGGATGTTCCGGCAACGTGAGTCGTGGTGGAACATGAGGAATTCCCGGCAACGTGAGTCGCGGTGGGAGGTATGGTGATGGTGGAGAGGGAGAGAGGGTTAAACAAATTGCTCTTTCTTAACCTAAGACAATTTAATAAGCTCTTTAGTATGAGTGGTGCACCCAGGTGGGCCACCACTGATTGGCCGAGGCTAACTGACCGAGTCTGACTGGCTGACTGGTCTTGAGACCAAGGAATCACCGTGTTAAATACCCTCCACTGTTGCCTGGCCTTGT
>CABFWB010005288.1:0-12259 GCA_902151455.1 Timema bartmani | reverse complement strand
CTATTTTTTTACCTGCCGTCTTTATATATATAATTAAGTCTGGTTATCCCTAGTTTATGCAATCATATTACCCTGGCATCTCCCCTTGTAACTTAATCTTTCTACTTATATTTATATTTTGTTGTAAGGAGGACCGTGTTTCCCTTCTTTTTTTTTATATTGGATGGGATTGCTTGGGACGTATTACGGGTCCAGCATCATCAGTAATAATTACTCTCACTGCCCACTCTAATTTACATATTTTAACTTATCTTTTTGTTGATTTCCATTATTTGTATTTGGGCCCCTCTAATCCGAGAGTTTGGGCTACAACTAGATGCACCATTTGTTTTCACAGCCCTAGATATATACCCTGATTTTAGTAGGAGAGACAGTACCTGGTAGTTACTAAAGTTATTAAATCAATTATAATAACATACTCCCACAATAAGCTATCTGAAGTTATCACTTTTGATAGAGATTATAAATACTTATAAAATAACACAAATAATATAGTAAAATATTATTATCTTTCTTGGCCACAAAGAAATATATTTGAATTTTCTAAACTGTTATTCCAGGAAAATCAGACTATATGAGATTGACATATAATCTGCGTACCCACTGATGTGAGTAATGATATTAATTTAAGGATAGCACAATGTGTATAAAAAAGTTTAGTTTCTGTTTTTGGGTGCTACGCTTCTTACCAACCGTTTAAACTTTCCAAAAATTACACTAGCAAATTCAAGAAAGAACACAAAAGGATAAAAGTTTATTTTAAATAAATACACTAGAATTATTCACCTGTAGATTAGATTAAAAATCACCTATGATAGAATAATAACAGTCCCCAGTGTGCATAGCCGCGACTCAAAATAAAATTCACCTTTTAGGACTTATTACTTACTAGGGTCATTTAACGTGAACTTTCCGAAACAACTTATTATATCAACACAAAACATGCATTAAGAACACCGCCACGTCTCTAGTCCGACACGTCATACAAGCCAGAAACTTTTCAAAGTAGAATATTATACTTGCCGTGTAGGGTCCGGCAACCAGTATCTGGGGAACCAACACTTCTCTCGAGGCGCCTCCAACCTATCATGACGACTATGTCCTTTGAGCGTAGCCACGCGAGTAAACGCGCGTAGCGAGAAATTTAGGGATCAATGATACCATGACTGCAGGAGAAGTTGGCTCCTCCTCAAGTTTGTGCTGGGCGCATGCGTCAGGGATTTAAGATACAACCTAAGAATCGCTCTGCTTGGACGGCTTTACACAAGGTTGCCCTACTAGAAGTCAAAACTAGCCATAAAGAGGGCTTTTAACTAAGTCAACCCCTAGGAGGATTTCAGGTATCTAGCCTTAGGAATTACCCTAAAGGGACTTTTAGCTTAAGTTTCTCATTGTCACCCGCGTGGAGGTGGCCTGATTAGCTTTACCGGAAGGTACTAGCTACTAGCCACTTAGTGTGTGGCTCTCCACCTCTCACCTCCCGTTACTCCCACATATACGACCTCTACATGGATTTAGCCACCCATTAGGTAAACTCTCTAGGTTTCCCAGGGGTCACCATGAAGTGGCACTATGCAACGATTTCCAGATCACATCCCACAGGCAGAGGCAGGAAGCCTCTTCTCTCCCCCAGGTAGGGACAATCACCACTGAGGGCTAGAATTAATTTCAAACCCATTAGCTTCCAGCCCTAACCCAGCGCTACACCCCAGTCAACACACAAAACTAAATGAAATCAATAGCAGACACCCCATGAATTCGACACTTTGAAAGGGGAAGCCCCATTTTCATCATTGATTAGTTTTATTGTCAGTGTCATGAGTCGAACTTAGGGAACATTAAGTCAGTATGATACCGACTGAGATAATAAGTCGAACTCTTCCCGGGTTAGAATATAGCACGTGAATAACGTTGAGCTAACTCTTTCGGTTTCAATAAATTACTACACACGTCACACATATAAAGAGAAAAAGTTGTAAACAAGTGGATTTGTGGGAGTTGTATATACACACATAAACGTTATAAAAAAAACTGCTTCGTCACATGCCACATAAAACTCAACCTAGAAGATCATAACATTTTTGATGTGAGATTTATATAGGTTAGTCTAACTGAACAAGTAAAATCTTATTTTTAAAAACTAGCATACGTGTAGGACTAAACGTATGTGATGAAACAGGATTTCTAGCATATGGCAGAACAGGATTAATCGTTTAAAAAGCGAAGAGCTCTGCTTGCGTAAGTATCTAGATTTATCATCAAAATTAATTCTAAGGTTTTAGAAAAAGGTTGACAGTTGAGATTATAAATGACTCACACCATTCAAGAGATTCAATGAAATAGTATATAAATGAGAAATTATCTTCTAATGAACTCTGAATTTAAGGGTCTACCACATTATTGATTCAATTGAAGGTCGTGAAAGCTATCCTCTCTGTAAGTTTTTTTAACCGTTATATCACCGAACGAATCTGCATGACATTCAAACAAAAGAATACGCCAGAGATGATTTTATCTCAAATTCGACCTCAATTCATCGGTTCGGAATCCAGTCGGGTTGGTTCCCTGTACAAAGGCATCTGACTTATTTGGTCAGGTTTTTCAGGGAGGGATAATTTGGGTTTCAAATTCCAACCGTGTTTATTGAGGGTATGTGTTCCTTAAATGGTTAACATCTCTTTCGCTCTCTTCACGCAAATGCGTGTGCATGTTCTATAATAAAAAATTTGCCCCCTCGTTTTACTACCAATTTGGGTTATACGCTTATGTACTAATTACGCTAATGGATTAGGGATGATGAAGTTTGAATTCAGATGAAATGTATCCTCATTTGCGTGTAAAGAGTGTGTGGAAAACCTTTTAGGGAAAAACCACACCCGACCTGGATTGAACCACGATCTTCCCGTTAGCAGTAGTCTAGTCGACTGTGAGAGTAGCGCCTTAGACCATGCGGCCACCAAAGTGGGTATCCTATAAATTATACTTCCCCATACTCAACCATTTAATGTAAATATTCGGATGGGTCTTACGGGTAGTAAAAACCCAGTGCATAAAATACATATCCAAGGGTCCTTAGTCCTATTCATGGCATGGCCTAAAAGTTTATCATACGTGAATTTAGGAAGTTCTATTTCAGAATGATTAATTATTGATGACCGGGGGATTTGTTGTGTTTGCCTGTTAGAATTGAGTTAGTTTGTAAGTCATTTGATGTTGATATAGTCATACTTTTCATAACTAAATAGAAATTTAAACTCTTGTAAGAGTGATCTCGTTTTTACTTTCCATATAGAGAAACTATTGTAATCGTGAACATTTTCTACCTTGAGGTTATGGTGAAGTTTTACGTTTTATGTGTGTCAGAACCCAAAAAAGTGGGTTTTACAATTTTCTGTCCATTTCCATTTATGTTTGTCTGTTTGTATGTCTTTCCCTAACCACAAATATGAAATAGTTTGATGGGGTTTTTTTTTAAATCAATACGAGTCTTTAGATTTTAAACGAAAAAACCTCATGACTTTTTTTTATTTTGACCTTAGCCCTTGAATAAAGGTATTTTTTGTTTCAACACCCATTCTTACTATCCATTCGTGTTTTACGCTTGGAAATTTACTGGTGAGTATTTTTTTTTATTCCAAATTTTTCGTAAATGGCTCTGACGATTTTGTTTAAATTTGATATCAAGGAATGCCTAATAAATAACACTATATACACGTATATTGGGTAAGAATTAGTAAAATGGTAGTCTACTATTGAGTGATTTAAAAAAAAAAATTCGAGAATCTCTCGAAGGATTTTGTTTAAAATATAAGTCTATATTTGGCCAAATTTTTTTACATGACAAACAAGACTGTATAAACGTTTTTTGGAGGCAAATTCGTTCAAGGATAGTTTGCTGATTGCCGATTTTATTTTAATTTGAATATTTTAAGAAATGCCTTTAGAGATTTGGTTCAAAATGGATATTTGCTAAGTTTTTACACTATAAATAATTGTATATATTTGTTTCCTTAAAAAAAATCAACAGTTAGGGTCCATAGTTTAGTAAAAAAAATCGAATCGTTCTATTTTGTTAAAAATCGGTATTTGGAGACTATTTTACCTAATAAAATATGTTTATTGGTTTTTCTAGAATGAATTAATTTAAGGATAGTCTACTTGATAGAATTTTAGAAAATTCGAAAAATTTCGAAAATGGGATATAATATTAAGTTCAAAATAGATCTCTGTGAACAATTTTCTATGATAAATCAGAGTATATTTTTCTTTTTACAAATATATATCATTTGATGGTTGTTTCGAAATAAATTATTTAAAAAATCAAAATATTTAATACACTAGATGAGAAAGTTTATACAATTTTTCGTACCATTTATTTGTAATATAAACTTATTATACTTATTTTAATCCTTAAAAGCATTTTAGTCAAGATATTCGTATTCAAAAAAATCACAAGACAATAGTAAAAAAACGTAGTTACATATGTGTGTAGGTATGATGTATTAATAGTACTCAAAACGAAGTCTGGTTGGATCCTCAACAGTTCCAGCGTCAACTAGCTGTAAAACCTAGGTAGCACTGAAGGGGCGTAGTAGGAAAATGAGGAGTGAGGAGTTTCCCGTTGCTTTCCTCACTGAGACAGACATCAGACTGCCAAGCCCACCTAAATGCACATACCAACTGACCCTAAAAGAGACACCTTCACTCCATTCATCAAACTGTTATGATATATGCTGTATATTGAATGTTGTTACTAGTATCGTACATACCTCTGCAACTTTCACATTAGTCAGTGCCATAAGTGAGACAATTCGTTGATTAATGAAAGTAGCAACTTGCTCTAGCCCACACCAGAAGATATAGTGCATTGTAAACACTATATCTGACCAGAGATGGATCTGAGTCTTTATATTTGTGTGTACAATTATCAAATAGAATTAAAAAATTCACGTTCGCAACACTTTGAGTTATGTTTCATTTAGTTGAGGTATTTAACATGCATCTTGTGAACCAACTGATTAAATCAGCACACAATAAATTCTATGAGTGAGAACAAAAGGTCCTGACAATTTTCCAGGAAAAATATTTTCACATAACTTCTAGGGTTATTTTACATTTCACAATCAACATGGGACCAGCAGCGTTACTTCCCCTCCGAAGGAAGCTCTTCTGCGGATTTTTATCGCTCAAGAAAAATCCGCCGGCTTCAGCTGGGTTTGAGCCCATGAACATCGGATCTTGAGGCAAACATTTTACTCCAAGACTAACGAGGTTGACCCTTAAAAATTGGTTAGCTATGATAAAAAAAAAAGGATGGCTTGAAAAACATTATTAAAATATGAATCTTTCTCGACATAAAATGACTACTACCGGCAGAGAATGATTTTAACAAGGCAACAACGTCTATTTTAGGTCCTTCTAGTTTTAGACTCACTGAAGCCGAAATGAGAAGTCCAATTACAAAGAACTCAAAACAACATCGCAGTCATGCTGAAGATGATACGTTAAGAGTCCCTTTTTTTCGAGTGAGCCACCAAACAAACTTATTCGCTTGGGAAAAAAAATATTGTTAATTTGCGACAGTCATAAGAAATTGAGCTCTGGACCTAAAGTCAAATTCTTGATTAGGTGTTGAACCAAGTGAGTTAATTTAATTAATGGAAAAACATGGAGCTAATAATAATAGCTTACACGCTAAATGATGTTTGACAGTTATTAGAATCAAAAGCACAAATTTATAATAAAATTAACGGACCAAACAATGCCTCAGGAAAATTACCAAAATGTTTTCTAAAACTACATGATAGATTTTTACATTATCGATTAGATAAAGTATTGTAATAATAAAAAGGTTTAACCTAGATATTATGATGAATCTTTACGCTGACTCTAAAAAGGTGACTATTATAATTTTGTCTGTCTCCATATATGTCTGTCTGTCTGTCCCATGGGCTAACTCTGAAACGATTTGACGGATTTTGTTTAATCTTGATTTTTAGATGCTACATTGTCAAACCTAAAGAACATATTTTTAAGTTTGGGACTTGCCCTAAAATTAATGGTAGTTTACTGATAAATGATTTTTGAAAATTCAAGGATTTTCAAAAATTGTTTAACGATTTTGTTTAAAATGTTGGTCTGGGGAGTAATATGACACGACAAAATCTCTTTATAGCCCATTTTGGTGGTCGAATTATATAAAGCGTCACCCTCAATAGACTGGTCTGCAGATGACAGAGAGATTGAGGTTCGAATCCCATTCGTGTGTACTGAAGGTTTTTCCTGAATAGTTTTCTATCCGACATCCCCGCAAATACTGGTACCTTTTCTCTAAAACTCAACCTTCCTCATCCCTTACAAATTAAGGGTTGCGAGACGTGGTGATATAAAAAAAATTCTTTCAGGGAAAAATTCGTTAAAGGGTAATTTGCTCATCACTGATTTTTTTTAAAATTTGAAATCTATAATAAATTGTTCTAGTGATTTTGATGAAAATTAATATATGGAGAACGGTTGAAATAGGAAATAGCACTGTGTACTTTTTTTTAGGGAAATTTGTTTGAAAGTAGATTACTCATGAGTCATGACTAATATTTGAAAATGGCTCAAAGTTTTTTTTGTTCAAAAAGGATACCTATTTTAAGTGTTTTCCAATCGTTAAATAAAAGTCGATTGAAGGCCATTTACTTGTGATGTAATCAATGTTGGAATAATATTTTATTAGACAATGTATTTTGAATTGTGTAAGGATATGTTTCCGAATAGGCATAGTTTTATTATGTGTAGTTGTAAGGGTGAATATACATTGTTAGGATTGTATAGCTGAGATGACTAGGGGAAAGTTGGTGGTGGGAGGGATGTCCATTAGTCACGGTTGAAGAGAGGGTAGGAATGTGAATGGGAAATGATAGGTAGAAAAGGTGGTGGGACTGGTTGAGCGCCGGGGTGCGACTCGAGGACACTCTAAGAAAAGGACGGCAAGGGTGCGGACTTGTTGGGAGCGAGTCTCACAATAACGTTAGTAAGTTCATGGCTACATACATAGAGTTGAATTATTGTTAATTATAATACATATATATATATATATATAAACCTGTGTCCTTTTTTATTAAAGTAATAACGCAAGGCATACAGTAACCACGTGCCAATTACTATATCATGTAACTAATATCAGACACCCCAAAGTAATCTTATTATTAATAAAGTTGAGACACAACCCTTGTAATTGATTTTAGAAAGTTTTGTCACAAATTATAATAATATGCTTCATGAGAAAATACCTACGATTTTACCTTACTGTTTATTTTAATCATCACGTTGAGTAGCAAGGTTATTAACAAGATTAATTCAAGGTGTAAGTATGAGAAAGGTAGTTCCAGAGGAAGTACACCAGTATTATCGTAGCAAGGGGATGGTAAAATCACAACGAGAAAATGTATGTGTAATACCAACCTAGAGTGCAATCAACCTACTCCCAAACCTTGTAAAATACATCGCTGTCACCAGCAATCCAGTACATTACAAGCATCACAGCTTATTAAACTACCTGTCCACCAGTATGAGTCCGCTTCCCAAGAGTGTCATATATATGTTATGGACGATGTGATTAACCAGGTCACTATGAAAAATGACCTGGCACTATGCATGGTGACCAAAGCAGTCGGGCAAAGTGATCAATATTTGTTAATTTATCGTTTTGACCGGCCAGTACGCATAATGCCCCATGATCTTCAGGCTATGTGAAAAATAGTGCAGTAAGGGGCCTACTACGTCACTGGCAGGGTGGGAACAATGAATATCCGACCACGTGCCAGCCAATTAACGTCTAACTAGCCTAACCTAACCTAGCTAACCTGCTAATATATCTTAATTAATCTAACCTAACTAACCTATCATAAAAATATAGCTAGCCTAACCTAGCATAGCTAGTCCAACCTAACTAACCTAACTAACTTATCCTAGGCAACATAACTAACCTAACCTAACCTAACCTAACCTAACCAACCTAGCCTAGCTAACTTAACCTAACTAACCTAACTAGTTTATTGTTTTTATATAGGAAGTACCAACTATTCCAGATTATTAAATAAAAAATGTTATTAAAAATTATATTGCCCATAGAGTGTGGAGCATTGTGCATACTTCTCGGTCAAAATTATAAATTAACAAATATTTATCACTTTACTTGACTGCTTTGGTCGCTATGCATAATACCAATTCATTTTTCATAGAGTTTGTAATTTTTACTTCTTCATTTATATGCATAAGATTAGAATTTCCATAAAATCATCTTAATATTTTTATCTGCTAGAGTTTCATCAACCATTATATAAGGTACAGTATATAAAATAAATTTGAGTAAGCTAATAATATCATTCATATTTTAAATATACAGTACTATTTTTAATTATTTTGCTGATTAAATTTTCTAAATGGCTGTAGTACATACCGATTAATATCTAGTTTAAAGTTGTTATACAACTGAATTAACAATAATTGTATTTACCATCCATAAATTGTTCATCCATAGATCTACTAATAAAATTGTGTTTTCGCCTCGTTGACCTGATTTACAGCTGAAGAGAGGCTGCTTTAAAATTCATGAGTTTCAACGCTGCTGGTAGCCATTAATATTTCTTCAAAAAGAGTGGATGAAAAGATTTTAATTAACCATAGTTATTTTACAGAAAAGGGGAGCAAATTTATTTTTATTATAAGTTAACTTTAGTAGCGTATTTCAGTTTAATAGCTCGGATTAAGAAAAAAGATTAGTATTTTTAATTTTTACTTACTATTACAATTAAAAATACTCAAAATAAGTTTATTATTTCGCATATAGAGACAATTTTGTAACGGGGGGAAAAACTACCTCAATATTTTGATCAATCTTGAAGTTTTATGTGGCCTAAAACCCAAAAAAGTAATTATTACAATTCTATCTGGCTTTTTGTATGTATATCCGTTTGTCTGTCTATCCCTAGGCCTAGAAACGAAACAGATATTGCTATTTTATGTCATTTGGGGAACAATTTACACTAAATAATGTAAGCATAGCTTTATTTTTTCTTATAATCGTCCATAATGTTGCATTTAATATTTTTCTGAAGTAGATGGTTAAATTAATATTTAATTTTGAGTATTGAACTAAGTTTATAGTATATTTTATACAAGAATCAGTCTAAAATACAAACCTAACCACTTTTCAAATAGTTCTACACATACAATGAAAGTCAAGTTTAGTTTAATAGTAGAAAATAAAATACGCACTATATTGTACATTCAATCAAAGAATTATCATAAAACTACTAGCTTATGTCCAGTTAAAAATCAAATCTATTTTACAAAACTATTATAAAATGTCAAAAGGGCCCATTTGATAATACAAAATACACCTTGATAAAGCTATTATTCATTTAATGCAATACTGTAGGGTGGAATACTGTTAGGTTATTTACATATTCACTACTTTTGTTTGGTTTTTACAGTGTATAATGATTTTTGCCTGAAAAAAATATTGAAACTATCGTTATACTATATGTTAATTTTTCTTTTATAGTATCCCAAACTTTCGATAGTGATTGCATAATTATTGTGTTACATTATTAAAACAACTGTAATTGTTTATTCAAATATTTCCTTCGTGAACTCTATCCATTATTCGTTGTTTATTTTGGCTGACATAGCTGTTTAAATTTACATATTTGATTTTCAAATACATGAAAGATATAAATCTATCGAAAGTCTTTTGCATGACAAGTGGGTATGATTTCTAAAGTGTTTATCATATGAATGGATACTTTTGGGAATTGAGAATTTCAGAGTAACATTCAATCATAGTTGGGGTTGTAAAAAATATATTTGAAGATAAATTATTTAAGAAACGTAACTAGAGATAAGAAGTCTAGTTAAACACTCTGGATAACAATTACCATATCTTAAAGTTGCAGTCACGATGCATGTATAAAATGTTAAAAAGTTTACTTTTTTCAGAACATATAATGGGTTAATTTTCGTTTAATGTTAAAAAAAACCTTTAAGGGCACGGATTTGTGAACTGGTCACCGCAACAGAAACACAGTTAGTTACAAGGACGCTAGAACGTAAAGCTACTTTATTATTATGAGTAATCCAAAATAGCTTAACTTTGCAAACATAAACTTTTAAAAAAATAATACTTCATGCTGATTGGCTGTTAAAAAGGACTTAAGATTTTAATTTTTCAACAATCCTGATATAATAAGTAAATTTAAATAATAAGCAATGTTCAATATTGTGTCGGATTTCAATGCAAGTCTTGCTTTGAATTAATAAAAGTCTTAAACGTAAGTCAAATTTAGTATGGTATACTGAAATCGTTTTTTGATTTTTTAAGACCCTTATGAGGGTCATTTTCAACATTTCTTGAGATAGTTTATTAGTATGGTAAAATATGTAAAATTATGTAGTATTTGGAATAATATTACTTAAGTAAAATATTATTTTATTAAAACACAGAATGAGGTAATATATTTCAAAGCCACTTTATAAACATTTTAACACTGTACGAATTTAAGTTTCCAGTTTTTCAAATATATTTCAAATTCGTTGTTAATTTAATAAAATGTGAAAATGTATCTAATGTGCTGAAAGCCTATTCATAAGATACCATATCACGGCCGATTAACCGGTACATAAGATAAACAATTATGATCGAACCAGAAATAGCATTTAAGTGTGGTTTTATGTACTCTTAACTTTTCATCAGCAAAAATTTGGATTAGGGAAGTAGTTTCATCATTTTAAAATAAATATTTTTAATTCGGTTGTAATTTCAAGATGGAGGATTACTAGAAATCTCTGAATAGTGTTGAAGCTAATTTTGATTTTGATTTCTAAACGTTGAATTACTTTATTGGAATAACAATTTTTTTTTCCCTTTATAAAAACCAACTTTTGTACTTAAATAAACATACTTGGTTACCATATCCAATATTTTATCACAACATAAAATCTAATGCTATATTTATAGAAGTTATGATTATTTATAAGTGAAACCTCAACAAACATATATAAATACATTAAATATGCTTTTATATCAACCAGAATGTTAAGAAATCTCCCCAACAGTTTTTATTTTAGAACAAAAGTTTGCTAATCAAGAGAGAACAAATAGTTTTCCAATAAAAATAAAATAATATACACTTCGCTTGAGAACCCTTAAGCCGTCCAGGTCAAGTTTTGTCGACAAAGCTGCTATTAACAGTCGTCGTACATTTCCAGAGTATTTCAGTGAGAAAGTAAAGAGAGAAAGCCATAAAAGCTGATTACCTGACATGCCTCACAAGAGCTTACCTGTCAGCGTTTCTCATTACCTCTACAAGGCACTTTGACTTTCTCATAGAGAAAAGATTATTTTTGAAGGCGACTTCCTCAGTAAGCAATAACTTGCCGAGTAGACGTTAAGCTCAAAAACAATATTTAGTTTTATAATGCAATATTTCAAAATATATTTAACACCAAAATAAAGTCAAAAAATTCCAACAGGACTTTATTTCCTTAACAACTCAATATTTTGAGTTTTGTTAATAGAAAAATTTTTTATGAAAATTTAAAATTAGCTAATTTTTAACTACTACTTAAGCATATTTGCAGAGCTATCAGATTAGACATGATGGAAACAAGCTCTAGATTTAGCCTTCCTCTTACAAATACAGTAATTTTTTTAATAGGTTCACAACGAGAAATAGCAGCGAGGTGAACATCTGCACGGAAATGCATTGTTTATTTTGTTTCGAAGATAATTCCATCTCAGTATAAGCCGTTCATTTTAAAGTTGGGTTAAACCAGTGGTTTCTAACATTTTTCAGGGTTTGACCCAAATTATCGTCTCCGAGACCATCACGACCCCTTAATAACCTACAAGCATTCAAAGACTAAATTTAAAATTATTATTTCACTGCATTCATATCGGTTATATATAAATTTAACTATACTTGTGAGATAGATATACTTTAGATAAAATGTACTCTTATTTGTGTGATGGAGAAGGGGAAAACCATTTAGAAATAATTAACCTCAGTACATCCGGCCGAAATTTGAATCCTGACCTCCCCATTAGCAACAAATCAAACGAGCGCTAAACCAATCATGCATGCCCACCGATGCTTGTTTTAGTAGCTATAAATGTTTTATATAAATAAAACTGTGGTTAAGATGTCGCAAAAAAGAATCAACGAACCAGTGTATATTTTGAAAGTTATTCGATTATTATTATTAGCAC
>CABFWB010005287.1:25251-46953 GCA_902151455.1 Timema bartmani | reverse complement strand
TTATAGCAACCAATCAGAGGCCAGAGCTATTTATATCGACCTATCCTCGAGCTGTACCAGGTCGCCGGGGTATCTACTTACGTAGCTGACGATATTCGCACGTTCATCACAGACTCTGCCTCAAAATATGAGTGAAGAATTACCCTGGGCAGGGGATAACTCCTGGGTAGCTCAGTGGTAAGAGCATCGGTGTACTTAGCCAAAAGTCCCGCGTTCAATTACCGTGTCCACGTGTCATTTTTCAATTTAAGGAATAAGTGTTATATTTGTTGGATTAAAATAAAAGTACCCCTTGGATCTTTGACAGATATGCAGGCGTAGATGATAAATCTGCGTGGTTCTGTAAATTGTCTCAAAGTCAAGGTTAAAGATGTCACTAATCAAATATAATGAACCAATTTTACCAACAAATATTTTTAATTAATTGAGCCGGTAAACACATCAAATTGCATAGCTAATCAATGCAAAAGAAGTTTTTTAAACAATCAATATACTTTAGACCCAAGAATCAGTAAGCTCATGACATCAGCAATTTTAATCTGGATATAAACGTACAAAATTTTGTAGATATTAATCAATGAAAATAATTATATATTAACATACTATAAAAAGTATCTAAAATAACCTAAAACCTTTGTAAAAATATAAGCTTCGTTGAGAATTATTCATCTGGTGTTTAGTAAAAACAATCCCTCTTTGGAAATGCTAATGTGTTTTAATGTATCGTACGAACGCACTTGAAAGGCAGCCAATTCACCATGGCTGCCAACTTCTCGCCATTGTTTTTACCTTGCCCGCAGTGTTGCACTGGTCGGAATACTTAAATATGTGTCCTCCAGCTCCCATATATAGTCACACTAAGCGCCACAGGAAGTAGTTTAAAAAGGTTGCGTTCGTATGAGCGTGTTTTAATTAAGAAGGGGCAGGGTGATGGGGGAATTAAAGCAGGTTTTTTCTCCCCCTCTTAATACCCGTCAGGGTTATACTCCATGGCATGAGCCCATAATAGAACTATAAAGACCGAGTGACCGACACCGCTAGCAAGAATAGTATCAACATTTGCGGATAGATGGTGTCATATGGTCAGCAAAACGAACCCTACGACCGTTAATCTCAGTTTCCAGAGCTGCTACTTATTTATTCAAGTATCTCATAATTTTTCCTCGCGAGGTTGAGTTTGATGATCCCGTTCCAGACCAACTGCTTCACAGAACAAATTTGGGAGCACCGGGAATCGAACCCCAGACCTTTGGATCTCTAGCCAAGAATTCTTGACTACGCTTACATTAATTACGCTAATGGAAAGGAGATGAGTAAAAAATGTGACAGTAAATGTACTAAAGAATGTTGCGTATAAGCATGCTGGGAGAGTATCTAGAAGGGAAAAAACTCCTTCGTACAACCGACCTAAATTCAAACCCCGATCTCCCTATCATAGGTTATCCATTTTATTACGAGAGAGAGACGTCAGAGTGCGACCAACTGGTAACATTGAATTTTTTTTATATTAAAGATCCGAAGTCGTTGAACGGAACTGACCACCAGATTAAGTTGTCAATTACATTGATAAAGTTGAGCCGCTTCGGTAGCCGCGTGGTCTAACGCGCTACTCTTGTAGTAGGCTAGACTGTCGATGATGGAGAGATAAAGGTTCGAATCTCGGTCGGGTGTACTGAGAGCAGTTTGTCCAAAATGGTTTTTCACTCTCCCTCCACACAAATGCGGGTACACTTCCTTAAATATAGCCACCCTAATGCCAAAAACCATTAGCATAATTAGTATATAAGCGTATAAACTGAACGGGTAGTAAGACGTGGTGCTAAAAAAATAATAGGCCTAGTAATAAAGTTACAGACTATAGTGAATACGTTGTAAAACCGGTTTTTGTCGCGAAATAAAAAAAGAGTGCTCTACCTAAAACTCGACAGTCAACGTTTGCTTTATTTTTTAATTTTTTATTCTCTTGTGTTAGTGGTTTTTTTTCTGTAATGGCGAGATTACGCTCGTCCTCAATACGCGAACGTTCATTCGTCCCAACCGGAAACGGACGTCGAGTCGACGAACAAAGCCAAAAGCCTCGACAAAATAGAATAAAACAATCGTATGAAGGCACATGTATTTCATGGTGTGTGCTTCATGTATGTCTGTGAGCGACCTTGGGTTGTCGGCAGCATAATGCACATTTATACAGACTACCAAGAAGCACATTAAATTACTAACATAAGGTAAGCACATTGCTCACAAAGGTTTAGTATAAAACCACACTATCTACAAAAACCAGTTATTGTTTTTTGCACCACGTATTACTACCCGTTCGCATTATACGCCTATGTACTAATTACGCTAATGGTTTTAGGGATTAAGAAGGTTATATTTAGAGTAAGTGTACCTGGATTCGCGTGAAGAGAGAGTGGAAAACTATTTTGGGAAAAAATCAACCTCAGTACACTCGACCGGGATTTGAGCCCCAATCATCCTATCATCAGCAGTCCAGTCTTTTGGGAGGGTGATGCCTTAGACCAGAGGTTCCCAAACTTTCTCGACTCGCGAAACCCTTCCACAAACATCCGAGTTGCACGAACCCCCTGGTAAATATCCATAGCCACTCACTTCATTTTATACCTAATTCTTAAAAAATTTAGTTATTAATTATGATAAAAAATATGTATTACCTTTAAATTAATCTACTATAGCTTGGTAGGTACTTTGGGTTACCCCACCAATTATAATGGAATAATATTGAAACTACTTAAGTACAAGTTCAAATAATACTATAAATTATTTTTAAAATTAAAACTTAAACTAAATAAGCAAAGTAATGTAGCAACATTTTCTTATCTTTAATGTCACAATATTATCACATTTCATCTTTTTTTTAAAGTAGTAATGGAAATTGCTGCTTTGACATAACTGAAAATCACAAAATGTCATGCCAATCTAAGTTTCAAAACTCTTTATAAGTTTTAACAGCTACTCACTCACCTCTTCACGTGACTTAGTGAGAAGGATGCGCTTGCTTTGGATGGAACAGAGCTTTAAAGTCACCAACCACAGACGATAAATAAAGTCTCAAGTCACTTTCAGTACTGAGCCTGTTTATGTATTAATCTTTTTAAATAGGCATATGAAGAAAAAGATTTCTCGCTCAAATACGCAGAAGAAAGTGGCACCGAACCTATAATAGCTTTATTGTCTAACACTGGGAACTCTTCCTTTAAACTTAATCAGAAACCAATTAATAACAAAGATGTATAGTATTTCTTTAATTCAAAATCAGTGGAAATTTCAAGGAACTGCTCTTTTTCACTCATGCTTAATGTGGAGGAATCCAAAACTGCTGTCTCTTATAGGGGATTGTGAATACAATTGTTATTATTGGACATTGCTGGGAAATATTCTCTGAAGGTTTTTCCAAGTCCCTTCAAGTGTTTTATAACCGTGTTCTTAACACTTTCATCTAAACAAAGCTGATTTTCTACCATTAAGTCATGAAGGGTATCAAAGCATTATTCTTTTTTTATGAACCATTCGATACGGTCTTGCACAGTAAAAACGTTAATATTCGACCCCTGAAGAGATAGGTTTAAGCTGTTAATTTTTTAGAAAATGTCTGCCAAATAGACTAAAGCCTGGAGCCACATTTGATCTTGCATGCACTTTGCTTTGTGAAATGGATGGTTGGCAAGAAAAACAAAAACTTAGTGTTAAAGTTCAAACAATCTTGTAAGAGTTCTACCTCGAGATAATTACCTGACTTCAGTGTGAGACAATAAACAGTTGTTAATGCTTCCCATTTCCTCACAAAGTGCTGAAAATATCCACCATTGCAGAAATATTTTGGCGAACCCCTTGGAAGATTGGGGTTCGCGAACCACAGTTTGGGAACCGCTGCCTTAGACCATGTGACCACCGAAGCGGTTTTTTTTTGTTACAAAGACAGAATAGCGTGTTGATTTTTTTCTTTTTTTCACATTTGAAAATCGCTTGAGAGCACCGATCGATATATTATATGATGCAAAAGAAATTGTAGCGCTAATCCTGAGTTGAATTGTTCAGAACACGATTAAAAATGTCCAGTTTTTAAGTTAAAATTAATATGTACTGACACGCTTTGGTGGCCACGTGGTCTAACGCACTACTCTCGTGTTGGACTAGACTGTTGAAGACGGGGAGATCGGGGTTCGATCCCGGTTGAGTGCACTGAGGGGAGTTTTTCCTAAATAGTTTTTCACTCTCCCTTCACACAAATGCGGGTAAACTTCCTTAAATATAGCCATCCTAATGCCAAAAACCATTAGCATAATAAATTACATCGGTGTATAACCCGAACGGGTAGTAAGATGCGTTACAAAAGTCAATAGGTTGTTTCGGCCCCAGATAAACGGGGTTCTAGTGTAGTTTTTCTACTGCCTCCGTTTTGACTCTAAGCTCTTTGAACACGTGACACCTTGAAGGGCGTGTTTTGGTATTCTTGTCGCTCAAGGTAGACATTGATTTTAATTAGAAATATCTCTTACACGACCAGTTTGTTTCAACCACTAAGGTTAGGTGTGCGTTAGCGTGGCTTGATTCTGGCCCGAGAGGACGGGGTTCAAGTACCGATAGAGGGCGCCTCTGGTGGATTTCAACCCCTTAAAGTAGTGTGATTTACCATCCTATTTCCAGGCCAATTGTAAACAACATTTATTAAAAATTAACAGTAGAATGAATTGCATAGTTACCCCGGAACACTTTTCTTTGCTTCAAACAGACAGAAAAATAATTATTTAGTGCTAGTTCTTCCGACCTAGTTTTTAATTAACTAAAGAAAACTCCAAATTCTAAAATTCTTGCTTCTAGATGCACATGTTTGTGCACAGGGGCTACTAATATTTTTTTTTTAATTCAGACTTCTGCGTGCGGTAGATACCACGCAATGCTTTTGACAAACAAACAAAACTTTTCATATTTTTAAATCACCACGTCTTACTACCCGTTCGGGTTATTATACGCTTATGTACTAATTACGCTCATGGTTTTATACATGATCAAAATTATATTTATAGGAAGTCTAACCGCATTTGCGTATAAAAAGAGTGGAAACCATTTTAGAAAAAAATATCTCAGTACACCCGACCGAGATTCGAACCTCGATCTCCCCGTCATTAGCAGTCTAGTTTAGTGTGAGAGTAGCGCGTTAGACAATGTGGCCACCTTTCTCATCCTAGGCTCATAAACTAATTTTAGTTGTGTTATCCTGGACAACCAGTGAGAATCGTAGTAATAAACATAAAATAAACCTATCTAATGTTAAATAGCGATTGCACCTACATTGGTGGTCACGCGGACTATACGTCTGATTAGCTGGTGATGGGGAAGTTAGGTTACAAATCCCACCTTGAAACGCTGAGGGTATTTGTTCCTAAATGAGATCCCACTTTACCTCCACACAAATTCGGATAGACTTCCTCTAAATTCAACCTTCCTTATTTCTAACACACTAGCGCAAATAGACAATACGTGTATAATCCGAACGCTGAAAATAATAATAATCCATGGTGAAAAGACTAACAGAGATACAGACTGAATTGTTAGCTCAACTTTTTGGGGGGTTTGAGGACACATAAAAAAACAAGCATTCCTCATAATATCTATAAGAGAAAGTAAAATTGATCATTCAAAAGGAAAGAGTAAGTATATCAGGACATTGGAAACATACGAATGTGACAACTATTCTTAGATAAAGGATAAGAGGGTGAGGATTATTTTTTTGATCACCGTGTCCTAATACTCGTTCAGGTAATAAGCATATTTGTTAATTATTCTAATGGGGTAGACATGAGGAAGGAAGCATTTTAGAGGTAATCTACCCGTATTTGCGTGGAAGGAGAGTGAGAAACAATTTAGAAGAAAAAAACCTCTTAGTAAACCTGACTGGGATTCGAGCCCTGATCTCCACGTCTTCATCAGGCCAGTCTAATACGAGAGGGACGCCTTAGACCATTCACCCACTGAAGGGGGTGGTGATCGGTCTCTCTTTGAGTCACATGTTAGATGGGACACCAATATAAACATCGGTATTGAGAGGAGGGTTCTTTCTCCTTGTGGATGGGTATCCCCTGTTCCTCTACAGTTTATTGATCGCCCTCGGTTGAGAAGAGGGATGGGGTCTAGTGACCTGGGGCCAGTCAATCTGTCCCGTTACTACGACACACACACACACACACACACATTTACTCCAGGGTCCAAAGCGAGGGAAACTGTCTTCTCAGGATGTTAGATAGAACGTCAACGACAGGAAATATCAGGATGTCATCATGGGTGCTCATTGATGAGTGATAAGGGAGGCTTTCAGACCTTTTCTCGTGATTTTATTCCCTTCCCTGCTCCCCCACGTTAGGGATCGTAATATTTTCCACTAACTCACCTGTATCTTGAGTAATTTTTTACAAGTTGGTAAATTATATTATTTTAATCGTTTGGTTATTTTTATTATTAATTCGAAAAGTCAAATGATATGTGTATTGTAATTTATTTATTTTAGCACCGCACCTTACCACCCGTTTTGGGTTATACACCTATGTACTAATTACACTAATGAGTTAGGGATTAGGAAGGTTTAGTTGAGAGGAAATGCACCCACATTTGCGTGAAAGGAGAGTGTAAAACCATTTTAGGAAAACCACCCGACCGGTACTGAAGCCTGATATCCCCATTTTCGATAGTGTATTGTAATTAACTATCTTTGTGCAAAATATGAAGTATCTTTTTCAATTATTTCCATAAATATTGAAGATTAGTGATTAATGTGGGTTTAATCAATGAATGAAAATAAAACATTTATACATTTTCTAATTTCTTTTTCTTTTGATTTTGTCTTACCATAACCATTGATGAAAAACCTTACGTAAGATGGATTCTAACCTATACCCACCACCACCCCCTCCCCCCTCATAAGAAAACGTAAGAAAATTATGAAAACCTCATCTCCCCCTCCCTCTTATGTAATTTAAGGACGCACCCCCTTCCCCATATGCTGGGACATCCCGTTCGCCCCTAACCCTTGTCATGAGCCAGAACATCCTGTTTACAGCTGAGTCACTCTGCAATATTTACGTTTTTGTTATTTTCTATGAAAAAATAAAATAGTGTATTTTGAGATCTGGCTCAAATTTATTACTAACAACTTTAAATCATCAATATCCAAGCTAGCAGATAAAAATGATAGAATTAATATTTCTTCCCATTCCCTCTTCATCAGCTTTTTTTAAATTTTGTCCTGTTCAATAAATTTGTGAAAAATATTATGTTTCTTTTTCAATGGGTTCAGCTACAACAAAATTTTATTTTCGTTAATCTTTCAGAAACTATATATATGCTAGCGGACCCGACAGACGTTGTCCTGCCCGAATGTTGGCTTTTCGTTTGGGTGGCATAATTGATTTATATAATAAAACAAATACTATGTGATCATCACAATTACAAATTCACAATGAACTCCAATTAGTGAGTAACACAAATATTACAAATTCAGTGTTTGTCAAGACAACATACAAAATAAAACATCCTNATAATAAAACAAATACTATGTGATCATCACAATTACAAATTCACAATGAACTCCAATTAGTGAGTAACACAAATATTACAAATTCAGTGTTTGTCAAGACAACATACAAAATAAAACATCCTTTCATTTTTGGCATTTCGCCCACAACTCCACAAATATCAGCTGTATCGAAAAACAAACATAACTATGAATTATTCTCAGAAGTTCAATTATTCATGAACTTTTCAGAAGGTTTTAACGGTCAATTATTGATGAACTTATGATTTTTTTAACGTTCAATTATTAATATTATATTCATTATTATAAATATTGGGGAGTGGTGGTGGTGAAATTTTGAGGTTACATGTTCTGATATGCAAAAAATCTAAAAAAAAAAACCCTAAAAATTCCCTAAAAAATAAAAAAATCCTAGAACCCGATTTCAGCGCCACCTACCGGGTCCAATTGTGAATCTAAACCATGCAAGGACCCACTCAAACACACACAAAAAATGTCATCAAAATCGGTCCAGCCGTTTAGGAGGAGTTCAGTGACATACACACGTACAGAAGAATTATATATATTAAGATATATATATTTGCGTGGATTGGCTCTTGAAACTCATATAATTAGCTCTAAATTATGTTTAGATGCTCTAAAATTGGTTCAAGAAACTCATGTAATTAGCTCAGAATTATGTTTAGATGCTCTAAAATTGGTTCAAGAAACTCATGTAATTAGCTCAGAATTATGTTCAGATGCTCTAAAATTCTTTCACACAAGGTTCAATTCATGAAATTTTCTATCGAGGAGGAGGGGGTTGGTGCCACACCCCCGGAAGATGGGATTCCAATTCACCCCCCTTTAGAAATCCCACATGGGCCCCCTTAGACGTCAACGATAAAGAAACCTATTGACTCTGCCGGAAGTTGCTCACCCCAGTGAACAAGTTAGTCTTAGGGATTTATGTTTAATCCTGAGCGGGACATAGGATGACTCAAATGTAAACAGGATGTTCTGGTACATGATAAGGGTTAGGTGGGAACATTATGTCCCAGCGTGTGGCCGGGCTCATGTGTTAACAGGGTGTGGTCGGGCCCAGGTGTAAACGGGGTGTTCCAGCGAGTGGCCGGGCCCAGGTGTAAACGTGGTGTACCGATGGACGAGAGGGACAGGAGGTCACTCCCGTTCACTGACCACCGCGATCCAGCAGTAGCACTAACACAAACAAACACACACACAGCCCCACTCCTGACTCGAACCAACGAGCCACCGACACCGAGCAGATGGGACGCGAATATGGCACCGGTCACGTGACAGAGACAGGTACAACCAATCACGGAGCATGAAAATACCAGCTGTCGGTGGATCATCGTGGAATTACGACCGGTGGAAGTCGCAGAGCATGTTCTGCATTCTTAACTTGCTTACTAATAAGGAAACACTTTTACGCCTACTTTTATTTTGGTCAATTTATTGTTGTTAGCGACAAGTTTTCATGATTAGTTTTTTTTTTACATTTTAATCTCTAAGCTATACTCCGATGTTCATAGGAAGGGCTTTTTAGAAAATACAAGTATATTTTTTTCGGTCAAGATTAATAACACTTTACCATATAATTAATGTTATTTTATCGGAATTGATAGTACTTATTAATAGTGACAACTGCAAATCACATGACTTGACGTATGAATACGTAAAACCAGATCTAGTAACTGTTCTAGCTCTCTTTTTTTTTAGCACCACATCTTACTACTTGTTCAAGTTATACGCATATATACTAATTAAGCTTACGAGCTAAGAATGAGGAAGGTTCAATTTTTTTAAGGAAATGTACCCACATTTGCGTGAAGGGAGAATAGAAAACCACCACCCGTACACCCGACAGGATCTCGATACCTGACCTTCCGTGACCAGCAGACCAGACTAATGAGCTTGGCACTTAGCCCGCGTGTTCATCAGTGTATGTGATGATGATGATGATGATGATGATGATGATGATGATGATAGATTTTCCCAAGTATTTAAGAGCTGTTACGATATGGAAAAAATAAATGCCATAATTTGTTATGATGATAAATTGATTCATAACTGCACAAATAGTTTATAAAGAGGTTTATTTTCAAATTCCATCAAAATTAAAATAAGTTTATAAGCATACTTATATGAACAAGGCCAATAAAGTTGGACCGTTCCTTTTATAGTAATCGTTAGTAGTGTAATCAGTGAACATATTTATAGTTTGTAGTCCAATTAGAAATAATGATAAGCAAAATGATACTCTTTCGACTTGGCATCATTGCAGATATAATTTGAATTGCGGTAACTTTTTTAATTTCTGTGTTCCACGTCTTTAGAGCTGTCTGGGGGGCTATGCGCTTATTTATACAGGTAGAGTAGGAATGAGGATGTTAGAATTTATAGAAAGTGTATCCTTATTTGCTTAGAAGGAGATTGGGAAAGCGTATACAAAAAAAAAACCTCAAGGTAACCGATCTAGAGTCGAACACAGACCTCTCCGTCACCAGCAAACAAGACAATACGAGACTGAGTAAATGTATCCACGCGGAAACTGCTGCGGATATTTGCATACAAAAAGTATGTAAAATAAAATATAAAACTTACATATTAAAGCACTGATAATATCTCTTCTGGGTGTGAGCTATAGCTCGATTTTCTACCAAAAGTCATCTGAAAGGCCTTTTTCCCTGCCAGAGCCCTACTATTATAAATAGATTTTGGTAAGAAAATCGGGCTTATGTTTACAAAACTACAATTTTTAATAGGGGGGTGGGGGGAGAGCTTTTATTAGGATATACATTTTTAGATTTATTTTACTACCGTGTCTTAGACCTGTTCAGGTTATACATAAATATGATAATTACTCTAATGGAAGGGAATAGGAAATAAGCATTTTAGAGGTAATCTACCTGCATTTGCGTGGAAGGAGAGTGGAAAACCACACTCAGTACAGACAACCGGGATCGAACCCCGATATCCCCGTCTATACAACTTTAAATTTTAAGCTTTGAAAGAATCTATGATAATATCATCCACAAAGGATTGAGCAAAAAGATCTTGAAAATATAAATTGAAAAAACTTTTGCTAGATTTAAAAAAATTAAATAAAGAAGATGGAATCCAACCCGAACAGACTGTATTTAATTGCTTACAAAGCTTCTCTCGAACAAAGTGAAATGTTTGTGGAAGACAATCTCCCCTACCCCTTAAAGTAATCTAAGTTTCATTAAGTATGGTTGAACGAGTAGGGCAATGTTGTTCTTGATCCTACACGGAGTTTGTAAAAAGAGCCCTGTTTTGTCACCCACACGCTCACCAACATGAATACATAACTTTCTGTTCTACATCTAAGTTAGTTTATAAGTATGTGTTGATAGTTATCAGTCGGTTCAGAAAATGCACGTTAAATACCTCAAATTAAAAAAAGTTTTATTTTAAAGACGTTGATAATATATATCAAATGGAACAGCTATGAATCACATAACTTGACGCATGAATATATTAAAGTAGTTTTGGTAACTTTTTTAAAAGGTCAAATATAATTCTTCCTATTAAAATCCTTTTATATCAAACTGGATTTAAAAAAAATTGTAAATATGTTTCTGTTATGGACAAGAGCTCATAATATTTGATTTAACGTGACTTAGCTACCTTGGTTCTTTATCTCCAAACTAGTACCAGTGGCAAAACTGTCTAGGGAGTTTAGGATGTCTATATACTAGATTTCTGGGAGAGGGGAGGGGGGCGAGGTTCGGATCTCAGCCTAGTGGACTGGGGGTAGCGGGGGTTCCACATGTGACTCCTATCACTGTATTTTTACCATCTCCTTTACGCTAATGCGGGTGCACTATCCTCTCCATCCCTAAAACTTGGACCAGTGTTTTTCAAAATGGAAGCTGTGCCTACTTAGAGACCACTGGAGCCCTGGAATGAGGGGGTGGGAGGGTGGAATTATGCAGAAAACACATTATTTCTAAGCAACTTAATTATATAAGGGAATGAAATTAACTTATTAAATTAAATGTTAGAAACAGATATATAATTAGGCCTACATTGAATTAGTAAGTAATATTTATTTATTTTTAACACTCTAAGCCTAATAATTTTTTTAATAAATACTTATAAAGATTTGTTGACTAAAGGTTGGAACCAATTTCCTTTTCTATGTAACTTAGGAGGAACTGTCTTCTGCACAACGTCGTAGAAGGAAAAGTTGAGGAAAAGAGGAGCTTAGGAAGAAGGAGGATTCAAATACTAGATGACTTGAAGGAAAGAAGAAAATTCTGGGAGCTAAGGAGAAGTCTGAGGATATGGGTGCATTGGCGGTCTAAATTCACTGACAAAAGGAATGGACCTGTCGTAAGACAGAACACCTAATAAAAATAAAAATGTGAATTGTGTCCACCAAGGAAATAAATACAACATAGCATGGTTATTTAATCTTTAGCATTTCAAATTTGTATATTGTATGTGATCAACATTCTTTTATTTATTTGTATTACTAAACTTCCCGAGACACTGCGGACCAATAGAAAGGCCACCGTGGACCACCAGTGGTCCGAGGACCCCACTTTGAGAAACATTGCTTTAGAGTAAACCACTAAATAGTTTTTATTTTATGTTTTTAGGATCGCGCCTTACTACCCGTTCGGGTAATACATCTATATACTAATTACACTAATGTATTAGGGGTTAGGAAGGTTGGATTTAGAACAAGTGTACCCACATTTGCGTAGAGGGAGAGTGGAACACCATTTAGGAAAAACGAACCTACCAGAATCGAGCCCCGATCTCCCCGTTTTCAGCAGTCTAGTATATTGCGAGAGTAGCGCCTTAGACCATGCGGCCACCGAAGCGGGTTGTAGTATTAACAACATGCAATCCTAATATTGGCAGTTTTGAGATTTGAGCTACGGTGGCTTTCCGGGAACCCTATCGATGAATTCAAGTCACGTTTTTCGAATGAAGAAAGTATCCAAAATATGTCTGAAATAAGAGATATTTCCGGAATCCATTCAAGTGGCGTTCTACGGACAGGCACCTATGAAACTACTAACCACACGATTATTGTCGTGTACTGGTCCATTTCTTTGGTAGCCGGCCCCTTGTTTATTTCCACTTGTCCGTTGTGATTCAAATTATAACGCTACATCTGTGATCCACGCAACGGTACCTCCTGCCGCGTAGAGACATATACCTCTGTTCATAGTTTAATATTTGTTCAAACGATGTGTTATTCGTTTGAAACCACCTGTGCAGTATAGTGGCCAGAGTGTCTGGCCAAAGACACAAAGGTCCTGGGTTAGATCCCCGGCGCTTACAGAATTTTCTGTAAAGCAGTGAGTCTGAAACGGGGTCAATTCAGCCTCATGAAGACAAATGAGGAGCTAATTTAATAAATAAGTAGCGGCTCCGGTCTAGAAAACTGAGGTTAATGACCGGAGGGTTAGTTTTACTGATGCCATGGAGTTTTTTTGTGTTATTTATTTTAAGAAATATATAAAAAAAATGCATTACTCCCTAGCATTTTTTTTTCACCGCGTCTAACTACCCATTCTGGCTATACGCTTATTTAATAATAATAATAATAATAATAATAATAATAATAATAATAATAATAATAATACATGAGGAAGGTATAGTTTTAGAGGAAATGTACACGTATTTGCGTCAAGGAATAGTGGGGGAAATTGAGACCAGTGAAATCATTAAAAAATAAAATAAAATTGAAGAAAGTTAACTATTTCACTGATCCCAAATGCACTGTTTCCAAGTGAAGATTGCAGAAAACCACACTTTGGTGCTATTTCTGGATCGGCCGTGATCATGTATCAAATAACCCGGTTAATCAACCTTGAAATGTGCTCTTATATATATATATATATAATCACCACGTCTTACTACTTACTACCTGTTCAAGTTATACGCATTTAAATACAATTAAATATAATAAATGATTCTCATCTGATGAAATTTACTCTTAAATTAGGAAAGACTTGCTAAAGAAATACTTGTGTGAATGTCGATAAAAAACACGTCACGCAACATTCTGTGTATTATTATTATTCACAAACAACGGGATACCAGTGATCGGTGAAAATAACTCTAGGAACTAGTTATCTCTCTCTCTCTCTCTCTCTCTCACACACACACACACACGTGCGCTTTGCTGTGGAACTTTTATTAACAAATAACCCATGAGATATTTCAACCAGAATGTTGGACTTGGCTTCGGATGTAAGAAAAAACCAAGGGTACAAGGGAAAAAGAAGGAAAGTCTACCTTTAACTCAAATTGACTTAGTGCTGCCATCTGTTAGACAATCATGAGACCTTTTTAATGCATTTTATATTATGGTTAAAAGAGGTCTTGGTCATATTTAAATGAATTAGAATAAAGTGTTTGCTGGGGTCTTAATGGGGTTTGAAATATAAAAGTAGATGTTCTTGAAAATGTGTGTAGTGTGACTTTCTCCCTTTTCCCTTGTATCATTTAAATGTAATGCTAGGAAGGGGTGCATTTGACAGTTGGGCCTACAATAATTACTTAAGTTACTTTAATATAGTCATACGCCAAGTCATGTTATCTGCAGAAATACATTTGATAGATGTTATAAATAGTTGCTATAAAATAAAAATACTAGTATAGTACAGTGTTATCAATAATTACCGGAAAAAAAACTGGAATTTTCTAAACTGTTCTTTCTACCAAAGCCCTGTTACTAAACATTTTGTTCCAAGCGATGATGAGAAAGTGTGTAGAATTGTATGGTAACATTTATTTAATTTACTTTACACATTAACATAATTTATTTTGAACAGTTAAGAGTTTCTAAGAATTATCCGCTTCAGTGGCCAAATGGTCTAAGGTGTCACTCACGTGTTGGACTGGCCTGCTGAATACAGGAAGATCGGGACTCGAATCGTGGTCAAGGTTACTTAGTGTTTTTACGAAATGGTTTCCCACTTTCTTTCCAAGCAAATAAGGGTAGATTATCTCTAAAATGCGTCCTTCATCATATGTACTCTATTAGAGTAATTATTATATATGCGTATTACCTGAACAGATAGTAAAACGTGGCGATAAAAAAAGCAAACTAAGAATTCTTATTTTGTGAAATTTTCAGTCTCAGCCGCCTCCT
Organism: Timema bartmani; assembly: GCA_902151455.1. Lineage (NCBI taxonomy): Eukaryota > Metazoa > Arthropoda > Insecta > Phasmatodea > Timematidae > Timema > Timema bartmani. The sequence continues at coordinate 32,263 of CABFWB010005287.1, read as the reverse complement.
GGAACAAAACGCCGCCGTCCCTCAAGGAAGCAATTCGCTCCCCTCTTCCAACCACCGCTTAGAACAAAACGCCGCCGTCCCTCAAGGAATAAATTCGCTCCCCTCTTCCGACCACCATCTGGAACCAAAAGCCGTCCCTCACGGAAGCGATCCGCTCCCCTCTTCCAACAGACCGACGCCTGGAACAAAACGCCACCGTCCCTCACGGAAGCAATCCACTCCCCTCTTCCAACCGCCACCTAGAACAAAACGCCGCCGTCCCTCAAGGAAGCAATCCGCTCCCCTCTTCCGACCACCATCTGGAACCAAAAGCCGTCCCTCACGGAAGCAATCCGCTCTCCTCTTCAGATCAACGGTGTGGACTTTAAGCGGACAACATCGCCCCCGCTATTTCCTGGTGAGGTCTCTTTAACTGTAATCTGTGTAAGGAGGTCATGGGGAGGCTTCACTTCTCTCGAGACGGCCTTGATATTTGACGTATCATACCTTCTCTACATTCTCGCGAGCGGGGAAAGTGAAAGTGAGATGGTACTACACAAGATTGCGAGCGGGGTGTCACGGGTTCGATACTAATATATTTCTGCGCCACCACCACCACCATCATAAACCAAGAGCTCCATGGCGTCAGCCCGCAATCGAGCCACCGCTCTTGTTGACGAGGATAGTGCCAACATGCACGGGTATTGGGTGTCATGTGCTCAACACAACGAATCCTCCGGCTGTTAATCTTAGTTTTATAGACCGGAAACGCTACTTTTTCATCCACGTATCTCCTCATTTGTCCTCACGAGAATGAGTTTGAGCCCGTTTCAGACCCTCAGCTTCATAGAAGATCTGGAAGCACTGGGGATCGAACCCGGGACTTGTGGATCTGTAGCCAGGAAATCTGACCACTGGACCACAGAGGTGGTCTTCACAAACCAATACAAAACAAATTTTTCATAGGCTGTGCTTTCTCTGACAGCTATAAAATAGCCATATCTACTTTAATGTATTCATACGTCAAGCCAAGTGATCTGCAGCTGTCACTTTTGATAGATATTACCAATACCTATAAAATAACATTAATGTAATAGTGAAATGTCAGCAATTTTATATCAAGTCTCTGTGGTTTAGTGGTCAGAGTACCTGGATACAGATCTGGAGGTCCCAGGTTCGATCCTCGGTACTTACAGTTTTTTTTGCAAATCAGGGGTCAAACTCAGCCTCGTGAGGATAAATTAGGAGTCACAACAATGGAAAAGTAGCAGCTCCGGTCTAGAAAACAGATTAACGAATGGAGGCTTCATTGTGCTGATCACATGACACCCTCTATCCACAGAAGTTGACACTATCTTCCGTGCTTGGTCGGTAAGGCTTGATTGCGGGCTGACACCATGTAGTTTTTTATTACACTAATTGATATAATATAGAGGAAATGTACCCGCATTGGTGGAGGAAGATTGAGGGGAAACTATTTAGGAAAAAAACACAAATATATCCACTAGAGATTCCAGCCCCGGCTTATTTTTTCACAGGCGAACAATACAGTAGATGAGCCTGACCGTCTAGTCCGCGTGCCCACCGGCAACGGCTTAAGATATCAAATTCGGCAAATTTTAGAGTCTACGGTGCAAATACAACTATCGAGAGGCCTGAGCTTGTAACAGAAACTGATTTTGGAATTCGAGAGACCCTAGAAGGGACATGAACCTACATGTTCAAGGGTAGGTACCAAAAAATGTTGCTATATAACATATTAAAAACCAAAAGAACATCACAATACAAAATTTGGAGCCCTAAAAGGATTCGAATTCTGTCATAACCATAGCAAGTAGCAACAAATTTACGTTGAACCTTTTTACAATCTGAGAGAAAAGAGTCAGTCAAGGTAATGGAATTCCAAGCAACACTAACATATTCAAGCTTAGATCTAGTCAAGACATAATAAAGGCTTGAAATACAGCCAACTTTCTTAAATGAAGAGGTAATAAATTTATTAAGTCCAAGTAATTTCAATGATAGTGAAAGTAGCGTTTGCTGTCCGGAAGAGCACCTAGAGCATTTATATAAATGGAGGAGCTATGTTTTCATAGACCGATTTATTAATAAATAAATGGTACAGAACTCCGCAAGGACTTTCTCACTCTAGTGTTTAAAAAATTGAGATATTTACTCAAAATTCGTAATATAATATACACTAGCGAACCTGAGAACAAATTGCGTTATACATACGGCAAACATTTTTTTACTCATGGTTTTAAATTTTATAATTCTGTTTTTAAAAATTAACCTCTTCATTTGTATATTTGGACCAATAAAAAATATGGATATTGGGTCCCCAAGGGTCAACACTTCGTACTAAAATTTTGACTTCTGGTTAACATTTTCGGCATTTTATTAGGGGATGCAGATCTTATGGTTATCGTATTGCTATTAAATTTCTCTTTTATAAATTTTGACCAATAAAATAGGTAAATATTGAGTATTGAGTCTAAGATGAGAGAGAGAGAGATCATTGCTGTACCAGGGGCGGATCCAGGGAGGGGGTATGGGGGCGTGCGCCCCCCATCAAGAAATTAAATCAATTAAATGATGTTAAAGTTACTATTAGTTTTATTGTCACGTAATACTATCTCACTAACCAGATTTCATTTTTTAAATTGTTATTGGTAATATTATCAAATTATTAATATATGGTAATTAAATATTAGAAATACTTAAGAGAATCACATTAAGTATTAAAGTGGTGAAAATAGGAAATAATGAAACTACGCAAATTTAAGTTGCGTGCCTCTCAGTTTGTTGCACAAACCTTGTTTAAGTTTAAATTTATTTTATCATTTTTATTATTACCATTTCACTGATTAATAATAAATGAAGATCTTTAAAATAATTTATTTTTAAATAATGTGCTTTAAAAATTTTTTTTGAATAATACCACACACATAATCTGTTAGTATGTCTAAGTGATAAAATTTCGATTTAGAATTAGATATAACTAGCTATACTATTGAGTGGAGCTAGGTTCAATTGTTCGAAATCTGACTAATTCCATCTATATTGTCTGGTTGATTTAATAGCTAAAAACTATTTATATAATAATTGTTATAATGTTTAAACTTATTTCCCTCTTAATAATCACTATTTGTTGATATTCTTGCTTACAATAAAATTCAATACTAATCGAAAATTTTGAGTTATACCCATCATTAGAGGATTATTCTCAAGTTTAGCGTTACACTGAAAAATTACTTAAAGATTTACTCTCAAATTTTGTAGTATTTTTATGTCAAAATTTCTTGAGGTGGCTCCCCCACCCACCCTCTCCAACTCGATCCCGAACTTTCGCGATCTACTTTTGCGAAAGCATAAAAATAACAAGTTTATTCCCCTATAACCCGTGAACTGTAATGATTTGAAATCATTAAATCAATATTCATAACTTATTTACATACTTGTAAAAATTGTGGAGTTAAATATTGATGGGAGAATGATCTTAGGTGCAATAATGAGAAGAATCTTGCAGGTGTATTGGTATAAACTTTGGACTACAACTCGGAAGACCAGTGCTCGATCCTTATTGGACGCAGCTTCTCTCCCTCCCCAGTGGCGAACCTAGAAGTGGAATTTGGGTGTAGCATCCAATAAAGGCTGTAGCCAGAACTATTAAATCCCGTGGGAAACATGGGGAGGGGAAGAGGGGAGTATTTGAGGGGCACGTCCCTCTAGCTGCCAGAAACCAGGAAAATGTTTGGATATTAAATACCCCTAAAATATATTTGTAGATTTTTTTAATGGCAACTAAGGGCACTGATTTAAATAAGGTAGTGGCCTTCAATACAATGCACCATAGCTCTTATTTTTTTCCAAATTGGAATTTTAGGGGCACGTTTGATGTTTAAACGGTGTACCATGTGACATTCATATCGTAAGCCCAGTTTTAAAATACAGCCTATACCTTCGACAAACCTTCAGTGCTCGAAGCCCGACCGGGTGTAAAGAGGATTTCTTTCCAAAATGGTTTTCCATTCTCCTTTCACCAAAATGCGGGTAAATTTCCTCTAAATTCGATCTTATTCACCCCTAACTCATTAGTGAAATTAGTACATATGGGTATAGCCTGAACAGGTTATGGTGAGACGCGGGGGAGGGGGGGGGGAAGCCCCATTTCTTCCCCTTGGATGTTTCTCTGCATTCCCTCCTGATCTTAGAGCCATTAAGGTGGGGATATAAAGAACGCGAATTAAAGGCAATAATTTTTCAGTTTTCATAGCAAAACTTTTTTTTGGGTCAAAATAAATAAAGTAATGCTCCGGTAGGAATATAGAGTTTAATTTTCTTCACATGGTGGAAATGTTGAGGTCACAATATAAAGAAAATGAATTTTTTATGTTTTTACTGGAAAAATATTTAATTTCTTTTGACAAAAAAAAGTTTTGATATAAAAACTGCAAAAAAAACTAGCTTTTCTCTCGTTCCTTACCCTTCCACCTTAATGTGAGGTGGGAGGGAACGCGAGTTAAGGTTCATATGTCTAGGTTTTTTTTACTATAACATATATATGTATTTTTTTAGAAAATAAACAAAATATTGCTTCATTAAATAAATTTAGCTTAACTTGTTACAAGTAGCGATATCAACCATTTTGATATTTGTCATGGCAACGCGGAGCTTGGACAGAAACTCTTTAAATGAAGAGAAACAGTTCTCAAGGGTTTCCATGGCAGATATTCAAAAACTGTGAGATGACTACGCTAGAATATTAAACTTAGCATAATATAATAAAGTAATAATTTATTTGTTTAAGTTGAGGTAGAAGGGGACGCCAGAAAAGGCCAGTGATTTTGCAGTATTTATAGCAAAATTTTTTTTGGCCAAAATAAATAAAATATCTATCGAGGAAAAACATAAAAAATTAGCTTTCTTCACACAGTAATAGCAACAGTTGTTGAATATCTGTCGAGGGTGTTATGGAATTTAGTGACAACTTTTTCTGTTCATTTAAAAAGTTTCTCACGTAATGCCGCTATGCTCATGACTAGGGGGCGGATTTTGCCCTAAATGCCTTTTTTATTCCTACGTTTTGAAAAGTAGGCTTTTGAGGTAAAATTTTATTTTTGATGATTGCAAAGATAATGTGATAACTTTTATAGTGCCTATAAAAGCCTATTTCGTTGTTTAGTGCCTATTTTACAAATGGGAGCCTTAAAGTGCCTTTTTTTCTATCTCTCTCTTCCTCCCACCATATTTTTTTCTTTCTAAATACTTGCGGTCCCCCCCCCCTCCCCCGCCACCCCTTCACTCGTTAAGTTACTCCACGTGGTGGATACTCGTGATAGGTAGGAAAACCCCATGTGCCCAGCGGTCTGATAGGTTCAGACTGGTCAAACTGGTGATGAAGATTTTATTCTAGCGAACAGCAATATGAGTTCATTCATGGTTGTGTATATTGCGTTGTTGTTAGATGTGCATATCTGTTCATTAATATTTTTTTTGTATTGGACTCAGTGTAGATTATTGAACTAATAGAAAATACCTAAAGAGAAATCGTGTAAAAGTGTATTATTCAAACAGTGGATTGGTGGTGATAGGAAAGTCACAGCGAATGACAAAACCATTTTTTGTCAGCCATGTTCCAAAGAGGTACGTTACCTCTTCAAAATGGTAAATGAAATGATTAATTTTGAAAGTCAAGGTTTTTATTATATATTTTGTCTACCGTTTAAAAGTAAACCATGATTCTTTGCTATTGTTCAAACTAGGTTTCATTTCTTATTGAAGGATTTCAACGACAAAGTGTAAATATTTACCAAAGCGTAAAATAAAGATCTTACAAAAAAAATGTAATCTTAGTTCTCTTGTAGGTGATGCTTTGTTAATTTTAATTTGTAAGATACACATATATTAATGGATAAAAATTTACATTTATAATATTTAGGTAAAATGTGAGAAGAAGTATCACCTAGAACACCACAAAAATACTGCAAAACATATTAAGAATTCCAGAAAGAATACAGGATCACAACCAATTTTTCCTGAAGTTAACGATGCCGTTAAAACCCAATAGCAATTTTTTGCTGACTTATACTCTGCAATGGTAGCTGCAAATATTCCTTGGAAGAAGCTGGAGAATCCAAATTTCGGGGCATAGAAAAAAAACCTGAATCAGGCTTCTGGCCCAGTTGGCACGGCCATCGTCGACAAAATTAACAGAGTATTGCAGCGAAATCCTAGGTGGAAAGTGATGGCGAGTATTGCAGACATCTTAGAAGGACAAACTTCATCACTCCCAGAAGTCAAGCTTAGCTCAGCTGAGCTAGCCTGTCTGAAGTTTTGCCCGATGACTTCATGTGAAGTTGAGATAAATTTCTCACAGTATAAAACATGTTGTCAGAAAACACAACCAAATCTACACCTGAAAATCTTGAGAAGTATTTGGTAATTAACTCTAATAGTAATTAATTTGTGTTTATAGAAAGTGTATGCTGGATTTTAAGAATGAATAATACAATTTTTGAGTGTTTTGGTGCTTTTTTTGCATTACTATGCCTCTTTGTGTGCCAATTTTTTTCTTTTTGGTGCCTATTTATTGCCTTTTTAACTTTATAATGCCTATTAATGTGCCTATGTCTGTGACTTTTAGTGCCTATTTGCCTGCCTTTTTTCAAATTTTTAGTGCCTATAAATCCGCCCCCTGCTCATGACATATATTCAACAAATGTTTATATCACCGTCTGAAGAAAATTAAACTCTACGTTTCTACTGGTGCAATATTTTATTTAGTTTTGCCAAAAAAAAAGTTTTGTTATAAAAACTGCAAAAACACTGACATTTTCTTGCAACCCATGCATCCCACCTTAAGTCAAAATATGATTGCTATGAAAACTGCAGATAAACGAATGTTAACTCAATGTTCCTCTCGACCCCACTTTATAAAAGTTAGTAAGTCGTGGAGAACCTAAATGCGAAGTTAACGGAACAAATAAACAAAAGCAAAAACGCGTTTGCTTGGACAAAAAAAAAAAAAAGG
>CABFWB010005287.1:0-23992 GCA_902151455.1 Timema bartmani | reverse complement strand
TGTATACATACGTAATGTATTGACTAGAGGATACATGACGCTCGGGAGTCTACTGTATTGCAAAATAGAGGCTGAAGGCTTCGAAAAATACAGTACACAAAATACTTTAATAAAGTATATTTAGATTAGTAGCTCTAAAATACTTTTTAGAAAAAAAGCACAAGAATCTACAGTAATTAATGGAAACTTACTGGGTAATAAAGTCCTTAATTGTTTTTTGTACAAGACTTGACCTGCTCTCACCGCCGATCCGGATTTGCGACGCTCCGGATTTTTGACGTCCGGATTTCCGACGCTCTACTGTATTGATAATTTATATCAAAAGCTTAAGCTGAATATAAAGTGAGTTTAAGTCACGGAATAATTGCTCATAAACCATTTCTAAACACCAGAAACAAGGTGGGTTTATAACGTTTCTGGATGGAGCCGTGCCTCAGTAGGAGAACAAACAGGGAGGAGGAAAATGCAAATGACAATACAATTTGTGTTGTATTAAATGTCATCATTATATCCACAAAGATCCGTTCTACGCTCCTATACCAGTTACCTTTCGTTTCCCGGGCATTTAGCTCTTAATGATCAACAGAAATATGTGGATTTTTGTATTTTTCAGAGGAAAAATGTCAACTTTGAAACTATGTCTATAAGTCTGTAGATGTATTGGGTCATAGAAGATAGTTCCGTGTATTGTAGTTTTGTCAATATCTAAACTAAGCGCAACATCTTATTGTCAATCTAATAAAGACCCTACACGATCAGTCAGACTGTCAGTCTTAAGAAATACTGACAGAAATAATGATCACACCCCTTCAGTGGCCGCGTGGTAGCTTATAACGCGCTACTCTCGTGTTGGACTAGACTGCCCATGACGGGGAGATCGAGGATCAAATATCGATCAGGTGTGATGAGGGGTGGTTTTGAAACAAATGGTTTTCTACTCTACTTCCAATCAAATGCAGATATACTTCCTATAAATATAATAACCTTACTAATCTCTGAAATCATTAGCGTAAACAGGTAGTAAAACGTGGTGCTAATAAAAATATAAAAATCGTGTAGGGGAAATATTGAAGAACTGATGAAAATACTGAAGTGATCCGAATTTTCTGAGCCCATCAGTATCAATCAGTCCTTCAGTCTTGCAAGTGGGGAGAGACTGACAATAGTACTGACCGTGTAATTGCTAGCCAGTATTTCCTTCAGTCTTGTGTCCTCGTGAAACTATTATTATAGATCAATGCACACGCGGTGTTTTACCATCACGTCTTACTAACCTTTCGGTTATACACATATATAATTATGAAATACGCTAGATTACGAGTAAGTTTGAATTCATAGGATGTGTATCCGCATTTGCATGGAGGGTGAGAGGAAGACCATTTGGGGAAAAAAGCAGCCTACATACACCTAAATGGGATTCGAACCCCGATCACCCCATCATTGGCAGTTTAGTCCAACACTAGAATGACGCCTTAGACCAGGCGGGCATCGAAGCATGTCTTTCTTTAGTTGAATGTCGTTTAATTATTTTCTTAAATACCCTTTTCTTCTCCAATAAACTAAATTAAGTCGTTAATAAAGCTTGTGTTGAAGGTATCTGGGTTTTTTTTAATGTCCAGGATTCCATCAAACAAAACTATGTGGTATATTTCATCTAAAAACTCCCCAAAATATTAATCTTGCATGTAGTCCCAAATTCCCGGACGAAGGTCCTTCAAGTTAAGCACATGACCTTGTCAGCACACGTGTCGTTTCGGGCGTCGAACTGGTTGCCTTGACGACGAACCCTATCCCAGAGAGAGCTGAAGCCGGCCCGTTTCTTAAAGAGACCCTGGCGATGGAAATGCTATAAGATAGGAAGTACATACAATTTCAGAGGCCAATTTGTTAAATTTAAATGGGAAATTTCACTAGACTGTCTGCGGCCGAGGAGTTACATAACAACACCAACTAACGCACTGACTTTACCTAAGATTACAAACTTAAATAGCCCCAGCCCTGGCTCCTCTAACGCGTCACTCTCGTGCTTTTTTTGTTTGTTTTTTAGCACAGCGTCTTAGTAACCGTTCGGGTCGTACGGATAACTCTCGTGTTAAACGTGGTTGTTGGTGAAGTGGAGATCGGATTTCGAATTCCAGTCGGGTGGTTTTTTTTCTAAATGCTTTCTCAATCTCTTTCCACGCAAACGCTGTTTTATTTCCTTTAAATTCTGATTTTTAGATATAATATTTATAAAATTGGAGAATTAGATTTGTAAATTACAAAGTTTTAAAATAAAATTAATTTAAAATATAAATGTTGTTGTGAAATCTATTAAAACGTTTAGTTTCAATAGTTTCCCGTAAAAGAGTAAATTAATAGAATATAACTTTTGTATATTATATTCTATCATGAGAGTGTTAGTAAATTTATTTTGAATCAATGTTTGGATAAAATTGAGTTGAAAATGTTGGCGACTAATAAAATGTTGAAATATTGGCTACATGAGCAAAGCTTTAATTAAAAAATTGATGCTAACATAAACTATATTGTGAGTGGTTATAATCAACACTTAAAAATTATGGCCTACGATACGAATTATTATAGATCCAACAGCATTGAATACAACGCAATTTTCCCAGATTACGATGATTAAATTTAACATCCATCCTGTGATTTATCTGAAAATGTTTACGACGCAACCCTATGTTCCTTTGATAGCTTAACACACGTGAAGTTAATAATTCTCAGCTGTAAACCTATAAAAAGACGAGTGGGTCGTTGAACATAGGGGGGAGTAAAGGGGGTGGGACGCAGTCTATTCAATGGCCGTTAAGTGTCAGTCAGCGCGTAGTTTGGCTTTACGGCTCTGGCCGTATCGTGAAATTCACACCGGTGCTACCATAAAATAACCCTTCAATAATGCAACTATGACGTTACATCAATCCTTCCAAACTCGAAACACAAAACCAACTGCCGTACACTCCGTTTATCTTGAAAGGTAGGTATCAGTCTTACCTTGACGGACTGTACTATAAGTTAGCTAGACCATAGTGGAATAATGCAAGGTAAGCTTGCTACTTTATAGAATAGACGAAGGTAACAATAATTGTTATCTAATGTTAATAGGAAGGACTTTTATTCAAGTACTAGTATCTTTTTTGGCTGTCAACTTTGATGACATTTTAATATATTATTAGTGTTATTTTATATCTATCAAAAATGACAGCTGCAGATCACATGATTTGATTTATGAATAAGTAAAAATAGCATTTTAGAAAACATTCGAAATTAGTAAAGTTGATAAGGAAAGTAAATACAATAATTACAAACAATGTGTTAAGGCTTTTAGCTTTTTTTTATCACCGCGTCTTACTACCCGTTCAGGTTATACACCTATGTATTAATTACACTAATGTGTTAGGGATTAGAAAGGTTTTATTTCAGAGGAAGTACACTAGCGTTTGCGTGGAAGGAGAGTGGGAAATCATTTAGGAAAAACCACTTTCGGTGCACCCGACCGAGATTCAAACCTCTATCTCCCCGTCAACCACAGTCTAGTCTAACAAGAGAGTAGCACGTTAGACTATGCGGCCACCGTAGCGAGTTTTTATCCTGTTGTTTTACCATTTAATGTTGTGCCAGAAAAAGCAAAGTCAGTGCCAAATCAGACAGAAAGAGACTGATGCACAAGTCCGTGTGACCGCTAGTATTTTTTTAAGCCTACCGCGTGTTACTACACGTTCGGATTGTTCATATTTCCACGCTAATGAGGAAACTAGGGTTTATAAGAGGTGAGACCACATATTTATAAATGGAGTAAAAACAAACTAAGGAAAAAACTACCTCGGTACATCCAGACGAGACTTGAACCCAGACCTCCCTTTCCGCCACTTGCCCACCGGGTTGGATGCCAATAGCACACATTTTCTCATATTGTGTATTATAGCTTGGAAGTAAGTTTTCAAAAATAGGTTTTCAGTAAACTACAAAAAAGTACAGTTTTATTTGTGATTTCAAAGATTACAAAGAAATAATATACATTCTAGACAAAATCGTCAGAAGCCAATTTCAAAATATTTTGAACTGAAAATCACGATTTAATAAACTACCCTTTAATGAATTTTCACTCTAAAACCAAATATACAGTGTTATTTGGGAGGTTAGAACACTCCCTAGATATTCATGTTAAACAACACCGCTAAAGTCATTTTCGGACAAATGTGGAGATAAAAAAAATCACTCATCAGTAAACTAGCCTTAATTTGAAGGATAGACTCAAAAATAAAAAATAAAAACCTTCCCGAGATAAGCTCTAAATTTAAAGTTTAAACCAAATCCATCTTGATACGAGAAAACCCGCCTCGGTGGCGTAGTTGGTTAACGCGCTGGTCGTGTTGAACCAGACCACCGAGGACGGGGAGACCGAGGTTCGAATCTCGGTCGGGTGAACTGGGGGAGGGGGTTCCTAAATGGTTTCCACTCTCCCTCCACGCAAATGCGGGTTCACTTCCTCTAAATTCAACCTTCTCAATTCCTAATCCATTAGTGTAATTAGTACTTAAGCGTATAACCCGAACGAGTAGTAAGACGCGGTGCTAAATAATGAAAATAATAATAATGATACGAGAAAGTATAAAATATCTTGATTCTTAAGGAGCTAGAATAGTACATCAAAAATTCATAACCGCCAAAACCCAAGTGGACTTTTAACGTTCTTGGGTGATTCTGTCCAGCAGAACAAACACGGGAGTAAGAAAATACAAATGACAATACAATTTGTGTTGCGAACCTCTTATTAAATGACATCATTCTATTCATAAAGATCCATTCTACGCTCCTACACCAGTTACCTTTCGTTTCCCAGACATATATCTCTTAAAGATCAACAAATATATGTGGATTCTTATACTTTTCAGAGGGAAAATGTAAACTTTTAAGCTATGTTTACAAGTCTATATATGTATAGGGTCATAAAAAATAGTTGTGTGTTCATTTCAGTAAAGAACACACTCGTGTAACGCAATATCTGAATGGCAATATATCTAATAACTAGGCAGCTTTATTCCAAACACGCCAGAGGTGAGGCTTACGGTTTTATTTCTACACTTCTCTCTAGTTTACCCTCCTCGCCTTCTTCATCACCAATTATACATCTATTCCTTTGTTTTTTATTCGCTACGAATCTCCATATTTTCAGGTATCGTCATAGTACCTAGAAGACAGTTTGAAATATCCTGAAATCGTGCCATTGCGTTTTTATTCGCTTGTACATCAACAGGTTAGCGGTACAGGCAATGAAACTATAACATCGCGTGTAGTCCGAAACTTTAATCCGACCTCTTCCATGGCGATCTTCTTCAGTCATTTGTTTAAAGTTTTTTGTTGTTGTATATTCACTATTCCTTCCCTTTCACATAAACGACTGTGATTCACGAACAATGTAAAAAAGAACACGCACACTGTTTCAATTACGATTTAATTATGGAACCTATTTTTGTAAAAGGTGATGTCATGATGTAAACCAGTCAAACCTTTCGTTTTAAAAAAAATGAGAAGGTATATGGATATTAAAATGGTGTAATTATCTTTGATAAGTAGTTCTTGAAGCTTCTGGTGGGTCCACTCAGGACTTTGAATACCTGTGACGTCATGACCGGTTAAGGCAGGATTTAATTTACGTTTTATTCAGCAAGTTTTAGTTATATAACGTTGAAACAAAATCCATACATTCATATATAATTCTAAAAATAATCCTACAGTGTCACAAAATCACTATTTCTAACTTGATGTAATTTTTTTATGCAAATGTATTTTTTATAAACTATCAACAACTTAAGCTATTTGGCTTAGTCACGAAAATGGCCAGTAAGTAATCTTCCTGCCAGGATGTAGATTAAAAAAGTCCATGGTAGCATATGTCTTATCTAGAATAGGAAACAAGAATAAGGTAAAATTAAAAAGCAAGTCAATGTTTTTTAAGGCGCAATTGTAAACTCGTCAGAAGAAGAGGGGAAGGGTTATCAGTAGACAAACAAGAGGCCTCGCAGGGTGAATTGCTCATTTTCTTCCCTCTCTTTCTATTTCTTACATTGATGTCTAAGTGTGATAGTGCTTAGACTTCTTAGGTGTGTTAAAGTTAAGATGCAACCCGCTTCGCAAAACAGCTTCTAAATCTCCAGGTGAGTAACGTCGATCATGAAATTGCACTGTGGTAATACAATATTGCGACGTGTGGTTGGATCCGAGTTTGTCCTTGAAGGTGTCTTTAGCAGCCTCTTCGTGAGTGAAAGCATATTTGCGGACGATCAGCCGATCACTTTTTGAATATCAAACCGTCTCGGCAGCGTTGGATGAGGTTAAGTGATTACAGCCTAGACTCTAAATGTCAGATAAAATTGCCAAAATATTAACATATAGAAATAATATTTTACAGACATGGTTATGGGAACAACACAAGTTTTTATTACTAAAATTATTGTTGAGCAGCGCCTCCCAGACTTTTTGAAACAGTGACTCATATTTTAGAACGACAAAACTTTTGCGAACTAACCTTGCTTTAATGGACATGAAGGGAGGGGGGCGAAGTTTATTTATTTTTACTGCTTTTCTTTTATTTACTATCTATATTAATAAAATTAAAAGCTTGTCTGTCTGTTATGAGAATTGGGCGATATTTACCAAAAGCTAAGGACTGAAAATTTAAAATTAGTGGCACAAACATGTGCACCTATGAGCTGGAATTTAAATTTTTTATTAGATTTTTTCAAATTTATTAAAAACTTAGTCGGAAGAACTAAAATGAAGGATTTCTTTAGGTCGGTTTGAAGCAAATAAAAACGTTGCCCCGGTTAACCACGCAATTCATGGCACGGTTACCCCAGGAAACGTCTTGTACTTCTGCTAGTTTAATATATTTTTGCACAAAAAAAAAATCAATTTTTCAGAATGAAGACGTGTGTGCGAAAGATTTTCTTGATTCCGATTAATTTTTTTTAGTACCGCATCCCTTTTTGTTCGGGTTGTACTCATATGTACTAATTAAGTTAATGTGTTAGGGATGTGAAAAGTTAAATTTAGAGGATGTGTACCCGTATCTACGTAAGGGGAGAGTGTAAAACCATTTTAGAAAATAACCACCCCCAGTACACTCAACCGGAGCCCGAGACCTGAAGAGGGTTCGGTTTCTGTTGATGACTGAATTGACTTCCACGTTAATTAGAGTCTTTTTTCGAGTGCAGGGAGTTCGATAATTTTCAGTGAGTTTCGAAATTAGTTTTTATTCTTACCATCGACGAAAATCCCAACCTCACAGATGTGCTAAGATGTGGAAAGGGAGAATTGCCTTCAGAAGTTACAGTAGAAAGAGCAAAATACGTTTCCTAAGCAGACACCCCGAACTGCATCCATTTTTTTGCGGTTGAAAATCATTTTTAACAAGCTGTCAAATAATTACAGAATTTTCACATTTTCAAAAACTTTTCGTGAACCAGTAGTGGGTTTCGGAACCACTGATTATAGAGGCAGTTATAAAAAATACCGGTAATTAATAAGAAAAACGCAAAATGTCAAATATAGTTTAGGAATTATTTCAACAAAAATTCTGTAAAACCATAAATAACTAAACCAATAGGACAGTATTTGTTTAGAAAATCAAATTAGTAAATTAGGTCAAGAGATATTAACTAACGATTTAGGGATTAGGAGGGTAGTATAGAGGAAGTGCATTTGCATTATATTGGAGAGAGTATGGGAAAACCGCAGTTATAAATCACATCACACCAAACTCTGAGAACCCAGCTGGAATTCGAACCTTGAACTCCTTTTTAAAAGCGGTCAGCTTCAATGAGTGTAACGCCTTTAAAAAATACACTCAACCCATGTTGCGGGGGTTGGTAGTTTTCGATATAATAGTTTGATAAAAAAATAAATAAAGTAAGAATATTAAGGCTACAGCGGGAAAAAGTCAAATTTAAAATCAAATTGAGCTTTGCTGCCATCTGTTAGACAATCATGATACTTTTCTAATACACCTGAGATTGTGGTTAAATACGCCTCTTCCATATTTAAATTAATAAAAAGTATTTCCTGGTGTCTTTATTGAGTATGAGATATAAAAGATATGGTCCTGGAAAACGTGTGTGTGTAACCTTCAATTAATATCTCACAAGAATATGATGGAAAACAATTGAAAATTACTTGAATATCTTCAATGCGACTTGATACATTTAGTGATAAGGCCGTTATGTGACTATAAAGGAATGCAGGTAGCTCAATCCAGTCCCATGAAACGAGGATGATGGGACTGCCAATCAGTTGACTTATAGGGGAATTACTAAGCCGGGTGAGCATCTGCTACACACTCTTAAGGTGGGAGTGTAGAGAACGCGAGTTAAGGGCAGTGTTTTGTCAGTTTTTGTATCAAAAACCTCTTTGGCAAAAATAAATGAAATATTGCTCCAGTGTTGATACTGAGATAATCTTTCTTCACGTGGTGATATCAACATTTGTTGAATATCTGTCATGAGTATAGCGGAATTAGATGAGAAACTTTTTAAATGAAGAGAAAAAGTTATCATTAAATTCCAGGACACCCTTGATAGATATTTAACAACTGTTGATATCACCGTGTGAAGAAAATTAAACTCTTTTGTTTATATCTAAGAAATATTTTATTTATTTTGGCCAAAAAAAGTTTTGCTATTAAAACTGCAAACTGCATCCTCATCTTAAATATAAGAGCTTCTTCTACTAGCCACTATTTTTTACCAGGATTCATTAGACAATAAGGGGCCATAACAGGATTATTCTAAATTATTATAAAATGTCCAATATTGTATTTAATTATTTCCCTGCGTAATGTTGTATCAACTGACGATCTAATCTTAACGAAACGCACTAAGTTCCCAGACACAAACTCTGTATCCGTAGTCCGTAAGAAGGGATGGACTCCACATTAACAGATTTCTCTCTCCAGAGTCTCGATCCGTAAAGTCCGTAGTAATCCGTAGAAGTTGAATAAACTTAAAATTTATTCATAATTAGGTCTTCAATCTTGCGATTGACTATCCTGGGCGGAACTATTTACATCTTTGTACGTTCTCCCGCCAACATCGTTCAATATCTGATTTATGTACTTCAATCTTTTGGTCTCATTCTTGAATTTTTCCCTTTCATTTCTCCTTCCTAGATGTTTTTTTTTAAATTAAGACTAGCCGTTATTTCATCTAAAAACCCAAAACAAAAAATAAAATTATGAAAATATTGATTGATTTGATTGAATTTGATGATATTGTTTATTTTAATTGGTTTATTTGGACAAATTAGTTTATTTTTCTATTGTGCAACACGATAGCACGTGATAAGGGATATAAAATGTGTGTACACAATTTAAAACTACCCTGACTTAAATAATATAAGGATACGGGTCTTATGAAGAAATTAAACGAGGCTTTAATCACGTTAGTATAGTCCTGAGGCTTTTTTGAGGTGGTGGTGAATCGAACCAGTGTTCTACAGAACCGTGGCCAAACTTTTTCATTTACTATTCACGGGGATGACCTTAAAATAATGTGTTGTAAGTGAAAAGACAGTTATTTAATCAACTTTCCTATCAAGTTATCATTTTGGTGAAAAAAACTGTGCACGTTCTATTCTTCTAAAAAAAATCTAGCCACCCATGGCCCTCCAACAAAATATTTACCTAATTTGTTTAATCAACTATTCCTGTCTCTAATCAAGCAACTCCACTCCAATCAACCTATAATGAGGTAAATAAGAGACTAAGAATATGATGGTTCTATCTCCCTTTAAAAATCAATCAGTGGTGAGATCTTTTTTTTTTTAATCAATAAATTGGTTTTGTTTTATTAAGAGTGTTTCAATTCATGAACCGATCAAACTTTTTTTTTTAATCCTGATTTTTTTCTCTTGGAAATTAATTTCAATTGAAGATGGAATGTGGA
Organism: Timema bartmani; assembly: GCA_902151455.1. NCBI lineage: Eukaryota > Metazoa > Arthropoda > Insecta > Phasmatodea > Timematidae > Timema > Timema bartmani. The sequence goes on along the minus strand of CABFWB010005287.1, from coordinate 14,048 downwards.
AAGGTAATAATGGCTAAGCAAACCACTGGCTACATTTTACAGAGCATATTACAAGCTAGCTAGATTTACAGACATGTACATACAACGATACAAAAACTGTAATAATATCAGAAAATTGGTAATACTATGGCCAGGGAAACTAAGGCGTCAGTCTTTAACGAAGACCCCTCAAAGAATCTTCGGGATTTATCGTTCGAATCCATGTTGAGAGGTTTGAAATAGAGATTTTTACCAAACAGGATGAAAAACGTTTGGGGTTCACAATAACCAGAAAGTCACAAACGTTAGCAATCTATATTTAGGAATTTTTTTTTAAGAAAAGTTAGCTTTTATAAAATATAGATTTTTCTTGTGATCAGCATAGATAACATTTATTATTATTATTATTATTATTATTATTATTGTACAGGAATTTTGTTGAATATCTGTCACGAGCATAGTGGCATTAGATGATACAATTTTTAAATGAAGAGTAAAAGTTGTCATTAAATTCCAGGACACCCTTGACAGATATTCAACAATCAATGTTGATATCACCATGCGATTTCTACTGGATAAATATTTGATATAATTTGGTGAAAAAAAAGTGTTGTTATGAATAATGTAAAAACACTGACCTTAGTTTATGACCCCTTACATCCCACATTAAGCTTCTCTATCTTTACGTCCGGGAGTGTACATTCAGGACTCATGCCAGACACAACAACCATTTACCTCCTGTTTTGGTTATGTTACGTCCAAATTTAGTAATCGGTGAGGTGAGGAGGGTACCGGCGGTAGTAATTTGATGCTGAAAGACTGGTTTTAATGATAAGGGTGGTCTCCCTATCCCTACACTCCCCGAAGATACACTTCTACCTCCCTTCTGATTCAACAAAGATATTTCGTGTAATTATTGGGTCTTGTGACGGGGCGGATGATGTAGTCCTTGGTCGGGGGGATCCTGTTTCTTTGTAGGTCATCACCTCTAATATTTGATTAACAACCAGGCGTACTAGAACACATATGAATACGTTGACCCATGTGTAAAGGTATCTCTTTTAAAAATTAGCATTCCATAACAAGGGGGCTGAGTTTGAATAAATACTTTTTACATGTTTTTGAAACTTTTCTTTGGAATATACACTCCCATTTTCATAGAAAGACATCTATAAAAGATATTAGATACTTTCATACAGTCATATGTCATTTCAAGTGATCCGCAACTGTCACTTTTAAGGGATATAAATGTATTTATGTTTATTCCTTACTACAATTATTATGAACATAACCAAAAACTTTGGATATTCGTCGACCTCGGTGAGCTTGGGGTAAAGTGCTCGCCTCAGGACCCGATGATCGTGGGTCGTGTGCCGAGGTCAACAGCTTATTCTCTAGCGAGAAAAATCCGTAGCACAACATCCTTCGGAGTAGACGTAAAGCCGTCGGTCCCAAATCGATTGTGGTATGTGGAAGAACCCTGGAAGGTATGTGATAATACCTTTGCCGGCAAAATTGGTAGACTCTTCCATTCTCGCTCATAAAAATTCTCGTGTGCTGATATAATCAGTAGGGTTAGAAAGTGCAAGTTAAATACGACTTAAAGTTACCGGTATTGTATTTTTCACACATCATTTTAGTTTCTCCATACTTATATGGCAGCTAGAATCATCAAATTTGGCACACTTGTGGAAATTGTCTGAGCCAATATGCCTGCCAAATTTTATGATTCTAGCTGTCCCATAAGTGTGTCAGAAAATTAAAAAATATGTGGAATATGTGCAAAATTTACCTAAAATAAAAAAATCTAGCTCTATATAAGGTATAACCGATGGAGATACGACAAAAAGTAACAGGACTAAACTTGTGGATCTCGCCAAATCCGTGCTGCTGGTGTAATCCATATTTTGATAGGTCTTGCCGTTTAGCCACAAGAGATCTCCAAAGAAAGGTCCACACCGACTTTAAAGTTGCTCCGCCATTTTGAATTTTTTTGGGGGTTAAATTTTTTTTTAACTTTTTGAAATTTTCCCGTCGGTTACAGGCTGGAAGCTATATGTTTGCTAAATTTCAAGTTTCTATCTCATCTGGAAGTGGGTAAACATTAATGTCAGTGAGTGAGTGAGTGAGTGAGTGAGTCAACCATGTGGCTTTATAGTAGTATAATTACTCTAAAGGGATAGGGATGAGGAAGAAGCATTGTAATATACCCACATTTGCCTTGAAAGAGAGTGGAAAACCATTTAGGAAAAACCACCCTCATGAGACTCGACCGGGATTTGAACCCCGATCTACTTGTCATCATCAGGTCAGTTTAACACGAGAGTGACGTCTTAAGCCATTCGGCCCCTGAAGCAAGTAATAGATACTAACAATGCCTATAAAATAACACTTAATAATATAGTAAAATGAAAATGAAATAAAATTACTGCAAAAAAAATGCCCTTTCTATGAAAATTGGACTGTAGGCCATTACGTATGACTATAAAATTAGTTTAAGTGGTCACTAAAATATATTTATAAATATAAAGCCCCCCTTCCCCTCCACTAATTAAGGAAGCCGAGCAGTATAAGACGTTATTCTCGCAGGCAGGGCTCGAATCCTGGAATGGGACACTAATCTGCCATACATATTTATTTTTTTATTTCTCAATTGAAGGATAGTTATTAGATTTTACTGTTTCAAAATTAAACATCATATTATAAGAATCCTACCTGAACAAAACTCACCCAAGTTATATAATAATAGCAATAAAATTATTTAGATAGATAGTAGTTTAAATTCATAATAATATTAGTAATAGTGGATCACTGCAAAAAAAAAAAAAGTCACATAAACAAATAATGATAAATGAATTACACATGAAACAAAAAATAAAACCACAAATGTAACAAATAAAAACATCGGGAAGTTTTGAGTTGAATAGTATTTTTCTCTACTAGGTGTTGCAGATAGTTAGGAAACAAACCAGTGTCCACTTATGGTAGCTTATACAATTTGACACAAAGGTCAATCGACGACACCAGTTGATAGACAAGGCTAAATATCATCATCATCATCGTTTCCAGCCTTTGGCCGGTTCACTTTAGTAAAATGACTTCCTCCTCCTGGAAGAATATCGTATTCTTTAAATAAAAAAACGACACCTGGACACGGAAATATAAACCAAGGATCTTTGGCTCAGTACGCCAAGTTCTTATCACTGAGCTTTCCAGGAGTAGTCCAGTTCTCGGCATAATTCCTCACTCATAGTTTTAAGGCATCAGTTCGCAAATGTGTCTGGATAATATTAATGGTGTTTCAGGGCTACACCAATGTGTACCTCAGTTTGTGGAAATATTATCCAGTACTAATGTACCATTCCCCAGAGGACGCCCAAATGTACTAATCGTACATCCTTTCCGTGGAGGCTCTTTCCATGTCCCGATGATATGAGGTGATGGTGATAGTGAGTGTGAGGGTATGGAAACACTTAAACCTTACTTAGGCCTAACTAATCAAACCCTGGTGACCGTTAGGGTGATTCCCCCTTCGGGAAAAATACCCAAGGTACCAACTGGAAATTGAACCCGGGACCCCTGGGTCAGCAGCCAGGGCCTCTGACCGCTATACAACGAGGCTGGTAGCTGTGTCTGAATAGCCTAGTGATAGTTCCCGGGTTAGATTCTCATGTCCAAGTATACTTTTTTTAAATTTACAATAATATGTTTGATGCAGCTATATTTGTAAGTAAATATGATTCCCATCTTATAAGCTTCGCTATTAATTTACAATTTATCGTACAAGAGGTGGTTTACTCCTCGCTAGACAGAATTTTTAAAAAAACTTTAAAAGAAAAAAATAAGAAACAACTTTCCAGTGTGACCTTGAAAAACCTAGTTTATGTCCATCATAACAATGTCCTAATGCTAAGTAGATCTCAAGTTACGAGGAATCACAGTCCCAACAAAATCTAGAGGGAGAAAAATAAAAGGATATTATCAAAAAAGTGCTCGGAGGATAAGTCGCCCAAGTGCATGGACAAACACACACCAGCCCAACAGCGTCCAGGTTAAAATGGCTGCTTTCATTGGGAAAGCTTGAGTTCTTCAACACGGGTATCGCTTAAGTGTCATCAAGGTACATTACAAAAAGTTCATTTCAAACATGGTTTCTCTAGAGAAAGGACACAAATATTAATCTCGAGTCAATCGTTCGGCTTCCACAAAGCTAGGTTCAGGTACTGACCCAACCCCCTCTTCACATAATCCTACCTCACAAAGAGCTTACGCAGACTACACATTACTATTTCAACGACCCCTTTATGACGGACTTGTTAAAAGTGCACACTTGGAAATGCTTTTATAACTGAGTATTGACACTAGCGAACTCCAGTGTTGATGGACTCAACTTGGCTCAAGGAGCAGAGCGAAACTTCCGTAAGGCTGAAGATCTGGGGTATCCTTGCCTGTGTATCCATGTGACAGTTTCAATATTTAAGGACGTTGCCTGCCTGTGACGTCACGGCCAGTCAAGAAAGGATTTCCTATTTTAATGAATTTACGTTTTACTCGGCGAGTTTTAAAGATATAACGTTGAAACAAAACCCATAAATTCTTAAATAATTCTACAAATAGTCCTACAGTGTCACAAAGCTATTATTTTTTTTATCTTGAAGTAGTTTTTTTGTAGACTTATTTTTTTGAAATCCTCCAGAACTTAGGCTATTTGTCTTGGTCCCGAAAATGTCCTGTAGGAATCTTCCTTCTAGGATGTAGATTTAAAAAGTCCGTGGTAACATTTGTCTATTTAGAATAGGAAACAAGGAAAAAGGTAAAATTAAAAAGCAGGTCAATGTTTTCTAGGTGCAAATATTAAAGTGACTGTGTAAACTAGTCAGAGGAAGAGGGAAAGGGTTATCAGCACATAGACAAGAGCCTTCTCAGGAGGAACTTATCGTTTTCTTCCCTCTCTTTCCATTTTGTACATCAGCGTCCAAGTGTTATCCACCTAAGACTTTGAAAACCCCGTACTTCCAGACTAACCAGACAAGACGAGACTGACACCTTAGTTCAGATGACCACCTGTTTGCGGGTTGTCCAATGTTAAGTTAGCTTGTAAATCATACACTGATATAATCTGTGCTTCTAAATAAAACCACATTTACACGTCCAAAGAAACGAGCGGAACATTCTATGTTATTTACGTCAACTTATTCCACCTTTATAATATAAATCAAAAGTATAACGGTCATACGCATTAGGGGGTATTTGAATACTGGTAGTGAATACAACCGTTACGATATGTTGGTAAAAAAGTAGATCAAACCTACACGGAACTACGGAGAAACTCGTTAGGTTTAATGGAGGGAAGATGGTATTTTCACTTCTCAACTATCTGTTTCCACCTCCCCCTCTACTCCTATAGTCGTTAAGGGGGCTGCCTAGGTAGCAGAGATATTTCCAATCAGATGTTGAGCCTAGGTTAAATATTGACAAAACCTTTAACGATACACGACTTTGCAAAATTACTGTCTATAACCATTTACATCTATAGACTTATACACATAGTTTAAAAGTTGACATTTTCCACTCTGAAAAGTACAAAAATCCACATATTTCTGTTGATCATTAAGAGCTAAATGTCCTGTTATAGGGGCGTAGAATGGATCTTTGTTAATATATTATTATTATTATTATTATCACCGCGTCTTACTACCCGTTCGGGTTATACGCACTTACGCTAATGTGTAATGGTAGGGTGATTGTGAGATGAAATGGAGGACCTACAGTTTAACGTGGAATCCGAACCACGATAGAGGCCTGGCATTCCTCACATTCACAAGTTGTGATTAATACACATCTTGTTTTGTTAATATAATTATGTCGTTTAGTAGGGGGATCACAACACATTGTGTTGTTATTTGTATTTTCCTCCTCCTCTGTTTGTTCTCCTACTGACGGACAACTCCACCCAGGAACGTTATAAACCCACCTGGTTTCTGGGCGCTTGTAAATTTCTGCTCGACTATCCTAGTGTCTTAAAGAGCCCGTTTCACTTCTCGTACAACTAACACCTTAACTCAGTCGGTAGCGTGTCTGACTACTAAGTTAGGAGTCCCAGTTCAATCCCCAGCATGGCCGAAAAGATATTATTGGCGAATGTGGCTTTCCCCTTCAGAATGATGAATTAACGACGTTGGCTGCTGTGTCTGTGATAGAGTTAAGGTAGTTAAATGGAGGATGTTAGGGGCCGTACAACTTTAGCACCGTTAATTGATTTCAACAAAGAGGTGTTCTCCCACAGCAACAAGCATAATGCATGCTTTGTAAAACTATAGGCCAAAATTAATAGAAAACATAGGATAACAATTAACTTACAAACTTCAGTGGCCGAAACAGTCTAAAAGGAGTCACCCTGCTGATGACGGAGAGATTGGGGCTCAAATACCGGTAGGGTCAATTGAGGGTGATTTTACTTAAATGGTTTCCCACTCTTCTTCCATTCAAATGCGGGTAAATTATCTCTAAAATGCTTTCTTCCTCATCCCCAGCCCATTAGCGTAATTATCATGCGTATAACCTGAACAGATAGTAAATAGGACATGCTGATAGACAAAAATTACAAATATTGCTCAAATATATATTGGAAATGACAGCAGAACACGAGAATCAAACTCTGTACTTGTTAGAAAATATGTTTTAATATACTTATTTTTATTGACTTGGTGCTGAATATAATTATTAAAGTTAAGATTCCCCCATTTGACCTTGAATGCGTGCTAACTCGTATATCGGGATATCGGTTGACTACCGAAACTATATTTTAATAATAACTCTTTAGTATTTTTTAAATTTCCTCTTTTCTCCCAGTCTTTTATTAAAAGACATTTCCCAATGTAGCTCAATGCAGTTAGTCCTTTTCTTTGCTTTTGAAAAAAAGACATCCGTTTTCACATCACGCAGAAGAGGAATAAACCGCCTCTAAAAGTCCTTGATTCCGAGATCCCGTATTCTACCTTTTATTTCCTTGTCGACGTTTTACTTTCTTCTTCTACTCTCTGTTACAACCTTTGAAAGATCTGTTAGCTTGGTGTTGGGTAACAGCTTTATAATTCTCTTATATTTGAACTTTCTGCTTTTCTTTGGATACAAAGAGACTTGCAAAGTTGGATTGTCTGTGTGGCTGGCTTATTATTGTCCTTGCTTCATATCTCTTCTCCCGTTTCAAACTTGGGGATGAAAGAGGACATGAGATAAAGCCCATAGTTTTGTAATTTTGCAGTTCAAATTAAGGTTAGTTTACTTACCACCGATTTCTGAAATTTCGAAGCTTTTAGAAAATGATTCCTCCAAATTGGCTTAAAATTGATATATCGGTAGTATTTTGCATGTTAAATAACAGTGTATCTTTTATTTTTAGAACAAAATTGATTTAAGGGTAGGGTAGCTTACTGAAAACCAATTCGTAGAAAAGCAGATTTTTTTTCTTCGAAAATGGCCGTAACAATTTTGTTCAAAATGAGTATTTGGGGAGTGTTTTACATGTGAAATAATGTTTGTTTTTATAAAATAAAAATTTGAGGATAGTTTACTTATAACAGTTTTTTGAAAATTTTGTTCCAAACTAAAACACAATATGATAAGTTATTTACGATTGTGTCATACAATTATTTTTTAAATATTGTTCTTTAGTGTTTCACCTCCACGTTACCGTATTATCTCAACCCCAGCCCAGAATTGAACCACTACATAAGTAGGCGTATATCGAGCCACTAAGCTAAATAACTTGGCTGTGACCTAAAACTGTCAGCGACAAATCAAATTATGTCATATCTGGTCTAGATCTTCACTGCTCTAATTATTGTTTCGTCAGCAATATTCTCATCCAACGCAATTTTTGTCAACTCGAACCTAATGATTGATTGATAACTATTCAGTCAACTTCTGACTTTAACAACAAAAAATGTTGTTTTTTTCCTTGGGTAGTTCGGGTTGACTCACCGTTGAACAAGTGGACAAAGCAGCCTTAGCTGGTGACCTCCCCGGTCAAGTTTGAATCTCGACCGGACGTAGTAATTTCCAAATTTATCCACGCACAAACGTTGGCACACTTTCTTTAAAAAATGTTACCTTCATCATACTTGTATCAATGTACATGTGGGTATTTTGTATTAACCTCATCTGGTGTGGTTGATTTGAATCTCGGCCAAATGCACAGCTTAATGCGAGAGCATTTTCTCCAAACCATCTTCCCAATATCTTCTTGACGCGGCTCCACACATGCTCTGTCGAATATTCATCACTTTTCATGCATTTTTTTATCACTGCGTCTTAAAAGCCGTTCGGTTTATACATATACATATGTACTGATTCCGTTCATGGTTTTAGGGATTAGAAAGGTTATATTTATAGGAAGTGTACCCGCATTTTCGTGGAGAGTAGCCCGTTAGACCACACAGTAAACGAATGTGGTTATCATGAATGTTCATACGCAATTAATTTCCAAATGCTCTGTCCACACATACTATATAAATGTTATAAATTAAGAGGTAGAAGTTTATTTACCTTACCTCTGTATTCAATGTAGTGGTACAGTGATAAACTGACGAAAGATAATTGTCTTTACATGAACTTGTAGGCAAACCAGTTGGGTTCAACGCTCTCGTCTGCAACTGTTCCTGATTTAATTAATAATGCTTTTTTAGATTTTAAAAGCATTCGAAAGGATGCCATTAGTTAATCTTATTTTTTTCTTTTAACTTTTAAACGGTGCAGTCAAACTTCGATATGTGGTTTACCGACTCTAGGCAAAACAACTCTCGTTATTCGCAATGCATGACAAATATTTGTCTATGAACACGAATTTGTTATCCACATTTGCATGACTCATAGCGAACATCGAATAATCATGGACGAATAACGCATGGATGGAGCCGCCTTATAGTTTAAGTCGTTGATGACCTTGATGTTGAATGTTTTATATATATTATTAATTTATTTATTGTAGGAAGGATTTTTTACACTGATCATGACTCGTTAAATACATTAATGCCACAGCTTATACTTCATGTGAAATAGCGCTTATCGATGATGACACTTCTAGATTACGCTAGATAACAATCTTGTGCATAGAATTTCACAACTCATTACCAACATTTATGAAAATGTAAAATACTACTGTAGAGCAGAAATGTCAAACTAACTGTTGGTTTAGTGCGGTCTGCAGAACTTTCGATGAATCGACTCACAATACGGCCCTTTTATTCTTTTTTATAAACAACGTAGGAATATAAAATTCGGGAATTTGATATTTAGGGATTTGGCATAATTGAGGTAAATCTGATATGTGGGGGTTGGTGTACTAAATTTAAACTATTTCTTCGACAAGGATCAATTCCCAAAAGCTATTGAATCTGCGCACCAAATATGTGCAATGTTCTGCAGAACAAATGTATGCTAAAGGGGCCGCTTCCGTAAGCGAGAAATCGTCACGCACACGTTCATCTCTAACTCAATATTTAATTTCACGATGTGTTATTTCAAAATATGGTTCACGCCAAAATAAAGTCGAAAGATTCCAACAGGGCTATTTTTCCTTAGCAACCCTATAGTTGGAGTTTTATTAGTTGAAAAAAAATGCGCTAAAATGTGACACAAGCTCATTTTTAAAGTCTTTTAACCATATTTGCGGAGCTATGAGACCAGTCTTGATGAAAAAGGGCTTTAGATTCAGCTTTCCTCCAACAAATATATTAGGCCTAGTTTTTTTTATAGGCTCACAACAGAAACACTTTAAGATATTTAATAACTAGGAGAGAACTTTCCTCTTTACCTTGAGATAAGTTTTGTAGTTTTATTCCCCCTCTTTCTTAATGGCATGGCAAATATGGTTTAAGTGAAGGGTGAAAGGGAGTATAAGCTTAGACAGAATAGAGAAGTAGTTCCAAAAAACGGCACAAAGCATTTTATTCTTAGCCGTGTGGCCTGACAGCGATTGCTACTTTCTCGGTGACCGAGCCTTAACAGTTGCTTTCTCACATGAAAATAAACCGAAAGGCTCACAGCTATCACACACACATTTGTCGACAATAAATTATGAAAATGACTTCATCACAAGATTTGCTAGACAATCCCACCATTGCCGCGAATAGAAGGTTCTAAACTTTTGGTGAAAAAATATGGGTTGTCTCTTTTTGTTTCATATAGATCCAGTTTTCAATGTGGTTCCATCGAGTTTGACACGCCTGCAGTAAAGCCTCGATAGTTTGAGTCGAACGGGACCGGGCCCATCTCGAACTATCGATACCTCGAATTACACGAAATAGCCGAAAAAAACGAAAATGCTTAGGCCCACATGTTTTTACGTTTAAAAAGTAATGATATTTCCGATTGACTTCTCTCTGTCTTTCGCAAGGGATTCCCTTGATCCTTCCAGCCTTTCGCAAGATATTCCCTTGACCCTTCCAGCCTTTCGCAAGGGATTCCCTTGACCCTCCTTGTCTTTCACAGGGGATTCCCTTGACCCTCCCTGTCTTTCGCAAGGGATTCCCTTGACACTCCCAGCCTTTCTGCAAGAGATTCCCTTGGCCCTTCCAGCCTTTCGCAAGGGATTCCCTTGACACTCCCAGCCTTTCGCAAGAGATTCCCTTGACCCTTCCAGCCTTTCGCAACGGATTCTCTTGACACTCCCAGCCTTTCGCAAGAGATTCCCTTGACCCTCCCAGCCTTTCGCAAGGGATTCCCTTGACACTACCAGCCTTTCGCAAGGGATTCCCTTGAGCCTCCCTGTCTTTTGCAAGGGATTCCCCGAGTCTCCCCATCACAAGATATTCCCCGATTCTTCCCTGTCACAAGATATTCCCCGAGTCTCCCCATCACAAGATATTCCCCGATTCTTCCTGTCACAAGATATTCCCCGAGTCCCCCGTCACAAGATATTGCCCGACTCTCCCTGATGTGAATCAATCTTGCATCAGGACATGCAAACCCCATTTATCGGGACATCACCAGCTTCACATTCCACCTCGTCCAAGTGACGGTGGCACAGATCATATGACGAATAACATACAAGCCCGTGTGGCAATAACAACCGTAACGTTCCTAGAAAATAAAAGTTCGTGTTCTCCGCTGTTCGCCCACGGATACTGCAACTCCGCAAGGTGAACCGGTCATTTGCATAGAGAGCACGAGAACGGCGTCTAGAATGTGACAAAACGCGCGACACAGTTTACACAACCAGTAACAGGGGAACCAATCAATTCTGTTGATAGGTGATCTGGTGTGTCTAGGGGTAAGGTGTCAGACTTCTGTGCTGAGGGTTCGGGGCTCAATCCTCGGTCCCGGCACAGATTTATCTGATTGCCAAACTCTTACTTCACCTCTGACAAGGCGTGTATTAATCACAACTTGTGAATGTGAGGAATGCCAGGACTCAACCGTGGTTCGGATTCCACGTTATACTGTAGATCCTCCTATTTCATCTCACAATCACCCTACCATTGCACATTAGCGTAAGTGCGTATAACCTGAACGGGTAGTAAGACGCGGTGCTAAATGATAATTCGGTTGATGTGTGAAATTTTCAGAGACGTATTTAGTTGGACATAAACTCAATACGGCACACGCACCCATTCCCCTCCCACTCTCGACGTCATGTTGATGCCTTTCGCCTCTATTTTGGTATAGTAATATTTTCAAATAACACACTTATTAGATAATGTGAGGTTTATGAATGTCTACAATGTGGCTCAACGCTTTGAGAAGCATCCTCAATATCAAGCCATTTTTTAAAAATATTTTTCTTTGCATATTTAGATCTCTAGATTCCGTTTCCGTAGATCCGTAGTCTGTAATAAATTGATTCCATAGTATCAGATCGCGCTGTCTACAGAATCCTGATCTGTAAGTGTTTCATCTGTAGAAGTTGAATTAACTTCAACTTTCTAATGATTAGTTTATACGGACTACCAACCACAGTTAAGTAAATATGCGCGTGCGCATTGAAATAAAAGAACCATTGGGACTCTAATTATAAGTTTGATAGTTGTGATTGTACTTAACCTACATTTCAAGAATATCCTGAACGTTTTCTCAAAAAGAAAAATGGTTTTAGTTTCTTTTACTTATCAGCTGACAGCTCAGCACTTGTTTCTTGTAGTAGACGATTTTCTTTTGAATAGTTTTTATTGGTCGAAATCTCTGACTGTATCATTGGTTGACACAGTCACGTGATTATAGATACGGACTGTGTAAACGCGAATAGAATTTCTAAGGGTTACGGTCACGGAGTCTGTAGATGGGGCTGGGAGGGGGGAGGGGGGCTTTACTCGTCTAGGCTAAGCACACGTGGTAAGGACGAGGAAGTTAGAATTTATAGGGCATGTAACCATATTTTAGTGGAATGGAAAGTGGAAAACCATTTAGAAAATAACTGAACCTCAGTACACCCGCCCAAGATTATAGCCCCTACCTTACCTTTAACGAATACCTTATGCAATGCGAGTACCAACGCCCTAGCCCACGCCGACATAGAGGTGAGTCGATAAAAGCTATCACTTTTTTTTTAAAAGTATATCTTCTTTCCAGAAAATAAAATAACAAGCCGTATAGCTAGCTATTGGATTGGGGAGGGAGGTCGTTGATTTACAGGAACGTAAAAATCACGAAGTGTATGTGTGTGTGTGTGTTTAGCTCCTCCCATATATGTGAGTTTTTTTTCTACAAGCCACTCTCTCCATGAATTTACATACGTAACTGACCCATGGGAAACTCAAGCTGGTGTGAGAATCTTTGTATGTATACGATCACATCTAGCCGAGAGCGAGAATAAACTGCTACAGATACGCACGATAGTAGATCCGAGATTCCTCCGGTGCTAAACTACAGTTCCTTAAGATCGTTGCCTACCTGTGAGTTACGGCCGGTCAAGATAGGATTTCCCATGCCAATGAATTTACGTTTTACTAAACGAGTTTTAAGGATATAACGTTGAGACAAAACCTATAATTTATTAAATAATTCTAAAGATAGTCCAATAGTGTTACAAAACTATTATTTTTATCTTTAAATATTGTTTATAAACATATTTTTTAGAAATCCTATACAACTTAGGCTATTTGTCTTGGTCACAAAAATGTCCTGTAGGAATCTTCCTGCCAGAATGTAGATTAAAAAGGTACGTTGTAACAAATGTCTATCTAGAATAGGAAACGACCAAAACGTAATATTAAAAAGCAAGTAAATGTTTTCAATGAGAAAATATTAAAGTGACTGTAAACTCGTCAAAAGAAGAGGGGAAGAGGTATCAGCACAAAGACAAGAGCCCTCCCAGGGTGAACGTCTCAATTTCTCTCCTCTCTTTCTATTCCGTAAATTGGTGTTTGAGTGTGATACTGCTTAGACTGCTTAGGTGCGTCAAGTTAAGATGCAACCTGCTTCGCAAAATAGCTTCAAAATCTCCAAGAAGGCAACGTCGTTAAACACGTTGGTCATCGGTTACCGGTTCTTCCCTCCCACCCCCTTTTAGTATTTGATTCGTTAAAGAGAGAGAGAGAGAGAATGTATACGTTTTATTGCTGGAACAGGTTAACTTTTAATTGAGTTGGACTTTTCTCACGCCATCTCATTAAAAAAATCTAACAAAAAAACACACATGATTAACTTCACAAGTATTATAGAGTTTAAACAAGATAGCGAAACTTAAAATACTAACATTACTGTTCTTCAAAGGTATGAGTTAAAAAGAGGAATTACAAAACTTGCCAGGCAAGTTTTATTTTTTTTGTATATTTTGTAAAAGAAAGAAAGAAAAAATATAACCAACGAAGCCATTTGTTTGCAAATTCCCGCCAATAGAATTAAATTAAGATAGTTTTTTTTCGTTTATGTGAGAAAGAAATTTGGAAACTTTAGAAAAGGGCTTAAAACCCTCGTTTTTAAAATCCAATAAATATGTAAATGAAATATGTAAATGATACAATGTGCGCTGATAATCAGAACAACCTTAAAAGTTTTTGAAAAACATTTTTAGAGATTGTTTAGTAAGGAACACTTATATAAATAAAATGTAAAATTCAATTTTAATTAAG
>CABFWB010005286.1:22928-46970 GCA_902151455.1 Timema bartmani | reverse complement strand
CAGTACAGTGCGACTAATAAATTTGACACAAACTGAATTTAATTACACCAAAAGCTATGCAACAAAGCAGGATCATTACACATTGTTACAGAAACACAATGGGAAAAAAGCTTCACAAATCACCAGGGAGCATAAATAAGATAATAGACACTGTTACAAAAACATAATAAAAATACTCATCACAGTTCATTTAAGAAAATCTTTGGTAATGCATATATTTTTAGATTCTTTTCAGTGTGTGGTATCGGTAGCTGGAGGATTTTGGAATTTGGAAATATAGTTTGGGGCAATAATCTTATTAGAAAATTCTGAAAATTTTGATTTTATACCATACATTTATATTAATTAGAAAATTTAAAGCTCTACATTTAATCTAGACCCAACTCAATTTGTACATCATTTCGCCATCTTGGATTTTTTCAAGTTTCAGATCTTCCTCATAAAGACAGCATGCTCCATAGTGTTCATATTAAATTTCAGCACTCAGGACTCAATTTGTAGGTTTCGTCAGCTATTTCATAGCCACCATTTTGGATTTTTCGTATTTTGTAGAGTTCTCATAAATATGTCAGGCTCCACAACGTCCATACCTTACGTTTTGTCAACCATTTTGAATGTTTCAAGTTTAGGTTTAGTTTCAAACTCCACTGTCAAACAAGACTAAACAGCTTAACGCTTAGTCTCAAACCTACTTTCAAACAGGACTAAACAGCTTAACATTTAGTCTCAAACTTCACTGTCAAACAAGACTAAACAGCTTAACATTTAGTCTCAAACTTCACTGTCAAACAAGACTAAACAGCTTAATGTTTAGTCTGCTTGTCTTTATCTGCTACAGTTTGAAGCTAAATTCTTTTGTAGTCTATTATTTATATATTTTATATAGAAGTCTTGTGAATACATACTACATTAATGAAACACCACTATATTTTTTCTTTGCTATTATTAATATTTTTAACATTATCACCTTCACTACCACCATATCATTATGTTTTGGTTTTTAAAAATAGATTTACAAATTTTGGTTTACAGAACTTTTGGTTGAGGCTCTCTGGCTAAGCGTTGATCCTTATCAGAGGTATGTCCTTAATATAAACTCTGATTTAATTAGTTATATGTTTTAGCTTTAGCTTATCGATTATAGATTTTTGAAGACAGTTTATTTTAGACACTTCTGTTGGCAGACTATGGCTCAAATTTTGACTGTTAGCACACTTATTATAGACCACATCATTGGATGAAATATGAGCAAAATAATTTAATGCCTAGTAAATAATATAACATAAATAACCATTTACATATTTCAAATAAAGCAAACAATTTAAGGAGAGAAATGTTTTCATAATTATTGTGATGATTATATTTAGGAATTAGGTACCTTCATTGACTATTTTAACATCAACTACAACTTAGTTTTATCATAGTTTGGCATCTCTTGGGTTGTTAAATCTTTGTTGAAAGGCTGTACATTTTTTTCTTAACAGATTTTATGCTCCAAAGATGAAACTTGGTGATGTTATGATCGGTATAGCAGTTTCCAGGTAGGGGCTATACATTTAAAATAACTCTCTAGTTATATATAAAATGTGTGATATCATGTGCTCAGGATAATTCTGTTGATAAACTTGATAAACCAAGTTTAGGGTCTTGATTTTGATCCTCATTACAACTGAAATATGTATAATTTGTGAAATTGGGTTTCCCCATTCATAAAGAATTTGCGGCTGGGAAACTGTATGTTGTGACTATTCTTGGATTAAGTTAGTTTGTAAGTCTTATGCTAGTATACTCGTTTGATTCAGAAAGCACTCCTTAAATACCAATACTACTATTAATAACAATGATGACATGCATTTGGAGACTTAAACTAAATTTATATGACCTTTAAAATCATAAAATATTATGGCTTAGTGTTTTATAATTGATTGGAATATCCTTCAGTACATCAAATCTTATTTCCTATTCTGATTCAAGAGGAAATTAGTTGTTTATTTATTAAAGGCTAGTATAATAATAGAAGCTATGTGTACATCATAGCAACCATTATAGTCAGATTTCATTCAGCACATATGCACTTACAAAATGGAAAAACCTCCACATCACCATTTTCACGAGTTTTCCAATAAAACCAGCACCAAACCATTTCATTCACACTATGACTTTTGCTAACTGTATCCCACAAAATGTACGAGGACTCTTATGTGAGATCATTAATGGTATATTTAAGTGTCCGAAGTTTTCTTATACAAAAACTCGTATATTTGGTAAGGCAGGGTGCTGTATTTCTAAACGTACCACGATGCACTTAATATTAGGTGTTCTATCTCTTGACATCCGTTTATTTTGTCATTGAACCTAGACCACCAATGCGCAACAATCCTCCTTTAGCTCCAAGAATTTTATTCTTTCCTTCAAGTCATCTTATATTTTAATCATCCTCCTTCCTTAGCTCCTTCCCCCCTTCGCCCCCCACCCCTCAACCCTCCCTTCTATGATGTCGTGCAGAAGACAGTTCTTCCTAAGAATGTGTTCGATCTAGTTTGGTTTGAACCGAAGAGTCACATCAAAATGGTTCTCTTCTCACTCACCCCAAATTGAGCTCTTAATGGAAAACTCTTCTGAATATTAATTATTTATCTAATCTTTCTAGTGATTTATTGGAATCTTTCTAGTGATTTATTGGAATCTTTCTAGTGATTTATTGGAATCTTTCTAGTGATTTATTGGAATCTTCAACATACAAGTCATACATTTTAGAAATACTTAGTCAGCTTCCCAAATATTTTCTCTCGCTCCTTTCTCTAAAATAATAAAGTTTAGATTCAGTTTTTTTTAACCATAGTGACCTGAACTAACCAATGTGACATATTTTTAACCTTATCCCATTAATGAGGTTAGAGTACACACAACACATGATTTACACTGCTTTGAACTTGAATCAATTTCTCAAAATGTATAACAGTTGTACTGTAACTAGTGGACTTAAATTTTACTAAATCTCAATAGAGTTGAGGACCTTATACACTATGACTTATCTTAGTTTGTCTAGTAATATTTTTTATGGATTTGAGGCTTTTGTACTCTATGTACATTTAAATGAAAGAAGTTCAAATGTGTAAAAAAAAATCATTCTAAACAAATTTTCTCAGATGTTAAATATTAATGATGACAAAAACATCAATAATCAAGGGACTCCTCACTTTAAACATGGTATCCACACAGTTACCAAGCCTTGAAAACACATAAATCAGGTAATTTAGTTTAAAATGGTAGTTTTGTGCTCACCTTGGCACTTAACACAACCTTGCTTAACACCCTGTTCAGTGCCAAACAAGGCGCTGAAAGTTCCGTCCACCCTCTAACGCATGCTTTACTTCCATCATACATTGCCATAATTGCATTTATTAACCATGCATCAACACCATACTCTGAGAACATTCTATAACCTACTCCTTTTCACCTGATTGTATGCTTTTCAGGAACAACAAGTGCACAATAAACTTACTTCCTTACTGTCATATATTTCTCAATCACTTTTTATAATGCAAATATCTGGTCCATGCAACCTCTACCCAGCATGAAACAACATTGCACACCCCAAATCTTATCCGCAGTTTTTTCACGCATTCTCTCAATTAAAATTCTCCCGAAAACTTTGCATCAAATACTCAACAAACTAATTGTCCTATAATTCTGATATTCACTCTTACTGCCTTTGCCTTTGTACAAGGGAACATTGACAGCATTCTTCCAGTCACTAAAAATGTTCGAAGTGTCAGCACACATATTGAACAACTCAAAAAATATAGCAAGTAGTACCATCCCCCCAAACTTAAGCATTTCAATGTGATCCCATCTACACCCGCAGCTTTTCCATTTTTTAACACTTTCATAGCTTCGAACACCTCAATCTCATTAATTCTTTCACTCGTCATAACATTTTCCTTATTATCTGCTACTTGTTACACACTTTCACCATACAGTTGTTCAAAATACAAAATACCGTTTTCATCCCAGATCATCTCACTGCGTTCATTCTAAATGTCATAGGTATTTCCTTGCATTCCTTGTTTCGTTATCTTTACCCACTTCCATAAATAACAATTTCTTATTTCCTTCAAAACAATTCTGCATTCTTTCTCCTTCTTTTAATCTCATTTGCCCTTTACTCTCCTTTACTACATTCTTTGCATTAATCATTTTCTCTCTATACATGACCCACAAATTCCTAAGTTCTGTTTCACTCTTCACAGCAATCGTTTGTTTGTTGGGGCTGTTGGGGACAGGAATTCCCATGCAGGGTGAGTTGCTCTGGTGAAGGTTAAGTTCATTGTGAAGACTTTATAGGTCACCTGGGACGGTTGGTTGACACTTCTATGTGGTGTTGAACACCTAAATCTCACTCTGGGATGTTGTTCCGGTTGATGAAGGTGTGTACTCGCAGGTAACAGAAAATTGGTTCTTTTTGCTTGATTTTTTGAAAAGGACTCAATGTTG
Organism: Timema bartmani; assembly: GCA_902151455.1. NCBI lineage: Eukaryota > Metazoa > Arthropoda > Insecta > Phasmatodea > Timematidae > Timema > Timema bartmani. The sequence goes on along the minus strand of CABFWB010005286.1, from coordinate 42,473 downwards.
GGTCTGCAATTGAAGTGGTCGTGGGTTCCCTGAACCGCCTTCATGTACTTGTTTGATTTTTTACCATGTCACTCTTTAACCCTTTGGAATCCATGAAATCCTTTGTTCTTTTTGTTGATTGACCCTTATTCTTCCACGGTGTTGTACTGGAAACTTACTATCTGTGGCGTTATCTGTTATCGGCGTTGGTGACATTATTTTAATATTAGTTAAAAAAACAACAGCACGTTAATCAAGTTTGACCCATTTATTTATTGAATGACACAGTGATGCGTTGTTATATCGTAAACAAACTGGAGTTCAGGTTTACACATATACCGAATGTTGAAGAATGTTTTGTAATCTGCTAGTCCAATAAACCTTCATGTTCGACAAGTGAAATAGAAGTGTTCAGCCTGGAACTCTGGTCCCGTCTGCATGGAAACTGGAGAGCAAGACCTGCTATCTAGCGTTAAACACGGTAGGTTCAGTGACCAGGAGTGTGCGGTGATAGTAGAGTCTGGCGTCGTACTCTACAATTTATATATATACTGCCTCTGTGGTCTAGTGGTCAAAGCTCCTGGCTACCAATCCAGAGGTCTAGGATTCAATATCCAGCGCCTTCAAAATTTATCTGTGAAACAGTGGGTCTGGAACGGGGTCATAATCAGCCTTGAGAGAGCAAATAAGGATCTACTTGAATAAAAAAGAATCAGCCCACATTTAGAACACTGAGGCTAATGCCCCGAGGGCTGCTTGTGCTGACAACATGACAACCTATATCCGCAAATGTTGTCACTATCATCACTAATGGCGGCGGTCGCTCGGTTGGTATAGCTCGTTTGCAGGCTCACACCATGGAGTTTAAAAAATATATAGGTATATTTTTGTAACCTCTTGTGTTAATTATATTTCAGAATTGTGGAAAGCTGCAATCCCAAATTCCCTGTAGGTGAACTGGTGGTTGGTACGTTTGGATGGAGAACCAAGAGTGTGGTGGATGTAAACAAACCTGGAGATGCAGAACTACCCAAACCATATCTCCTTCCAGACTTCAAAGGACTGCCAGAATCTCTAGCAGTAGGATTTTTGGGGATGCCGGGGTAACTTATGTGTGTGTGTTGTTGGTTTTATTGTAGCATTTACCATAAACACAACTTAGAAATTAATACAATCTAGAGTAGCATATCCAATACTAAATAATTATTATTACATCACCAATAATGATATTATTTTACTAATACAACAAACACAAGGGCTACACAATTAAATATTTTAGGCCCACTTGAGATTAAATTAAGCCTCTTCAAATCTGTAGTTTAAGGCACCCCATACTGCTTGTCTTTGATTACAGGGGAAAAATAGTGCTGTTTTACATTCTGGTTTTAGGGTCTATAAACATTATAAATACTATCAAAAATTAAAGGGGAAACTATTCATAAATTGAAATTAACATTTGATAAGAAGTACGCTCGCAGGTATTCAACTAAACATAAATTGATGGTAAGTACTAAATAATAAAGAAAATAATTAACAAAATTGATTAAATTGATAAACATTAGCTAATAACTAAACCAAGCATGATTTAGGTTTAAAAGTTCTTCAATAGTCGCAGATATTATGACATTCCTTCAATATCCCTTATTTTGAAAACATAATACATGTAAGTCTTGGGCCTGTAATGATGTTCTTTGTCACAACACTATAACACTATCATTACTATTTGTGTTTCGATACTTGAATAAATCAACCAGCTTGTTTGTAATTATTTCTTAAGTTCAAAGTTTAAATCAAATTAGGGCAAAATAACTATTTAGTTCCATTAATTATTTATTTTTTAAACCTTAAATATTAATATCTCCGAATTACAATTTCTAGTCTAGATTTAGGATCAAAACCATTTTCTCAGTTATTTAGATATATTTACTTTTAATATATTTGCAGCAGAACTTATTGTTATAAAAATCTCAAAGAAGTCCCTTGATGAATATCATAATACTTGATATTTTTGTCATTTAAAGAAGTAATTTATAAAAAATTTGGAAGAGCTAGGTGTATGCATAAAACTCTTTAACTCATCCTTATCATCTTTTTCCATTAGATTTGATAGTTTGAGTAACTGATAGTCAGCAAACTGACAGTCAGCAAACTGACACTTAAATCCTACTGATATAAAAAAAATATTGTTGAAATGTTTTTTGATGAACTGCTGCTATATCCCTTGACCGAAATCACATTTTTATGATTTATTCAATTATATTGGAAAATTTAACCTACTTATTAGTGATGGATTAAATAGCAAAACTATTTTATTTGTTAGTTACGGCTATAGTTGCCTCTAGATATTATACTGTGTAAATTAAAAAATTACACTTGAACACAGGAATTGAACCCGGACCTTTGGCTTAGTACTCCCATACTCTAACCACTAAGCTATCCAGGAATCGTCCTTTTCTCAGGGTAATTTTTCACTCATATTTTAAGGCAGAGTCTGTGATGGACATGCGGAAATTGTCGGCTATAAACATGTGATCAATTAAGATCACAAACCATCAGATAATGCAGCCATCATTGAATTATTCATGACTCGGTAGTTGGCTTTATGCTGCCAATTGTATAATAGTCAGTACTGTATGGGTCCACATATCATGATGGATTAAATAGCAAAGCTATTTTATTTGGTATTTGCTAGCTTCCTCTAAATATAAGTTGTTGGCTTGAAAAATGTAAAACATTATTTTACAAAATAGAAATATTAAATTTGTATGGAATTAGCAAAAAGATAAGTAAAGGTTGTTATGGCCATTGATAAAACAAAAATTAAACCTCTAAAAAACTAGTAAAAGATTTTAAAATTTGAACTACATATTTTAAGGTTTAGACCTATCGTGATTATGGACAAAGTGAATTACAAATAATATAACAAATTAAATAGTAATGGTGTGATACATTAGCCAGAACACTTTTGACAGAATTCCAAGGTGAAATATAAGACTATTTCAACCATTGCTTATAAGAGTAAGGATTTTTATACCTAAGTCTATGGACTATAGTCGTTAAGCAGTATCTAGCTCTTTAAAGAAAACCTTCTTTCTATCTTAGAGATATATTTGCTATATTTAGAAGAAGGTACAGAAAAGAGCACTGAATAATTAATCAGTGTTCTAGGTATGCAAAAGAAAAAAAGTATTTATGTTTAATACTGCAGTTGAGGACCTTATGTTACTGTTACACATTTAAAAAATAGACTTAGTTTTCGAATATCAGTCCAGATTATATGTAAATTTGGATCACCAAAGTCTGAGAAAATAGAGTTTCGTTTTAAGATAAAATATTGACCTTTCCTAAATGTTGGCTACCTTCTTCATTCATACATTTCACATATATTTCCATTCATTTGTAAACTTTTAAATGGTTTTAATTTAACTTACAAAGTTGTTATTTATTTATGAATGAAAAAGAAAAAAAGACAAGGTTTTCTTCAATCTGTCATGATTAGCTGTAACCAAAAAATCATGTAAATATTATTTAAAGTTAAGATCAGTAAGGGATCTTGATACAACATTTGAAATATGGTTGATAATATTTTTTTTAAAAGAAAATTTAGGAATAGGAAAAACTCCAAAACCCGTGTTTTGTTTTAAACTAAAAAACTAAAGGTGGATGCTGGCTATTTCATTTGGAATTGCCTTTATTTGAAAATGCTAGTTATAGGAGAGAGAAGGTTCTCTTAAATATAAATTCTGGGTTGTTGAGTTAAAATCTGAGCTTCTATTTCTTGTTCCTTTAACTCCTTAGTGATGCACTCCATTATTTTGTGAATTGTTGTGTCATAAATCATCTTCATCATCATCATATGTTCCCAAACTATGGCTGGGTCAGTTTAGTAGAGTGCTTCCATATTCCTCTATCCTTCCATCACTATTCCTCCTTTAATAGCTTCCATTCTTTTCCTCTCACTTGCACACTTGCTGTTATCTACTACTCCCATCCCTTTCTTGGCCTCCCTTGTGGTCTTTTTCCTATACCATTAATGATATGTAATAGTGGCTAGTATCTCAGTCGGTAGAGTGTCTGCCTACTGAGCCAAGGGTCCCTGGTTCGATTCCTGGCATGGCTGAAAATTTATCATTGATGAAAATAGGGTTTTATCCTTTCACATTGATAAATTAACGGCCGGGGACTGGATGTTGTGCCTGTCCTAGTTTTAAAATATATTATAATGCATATGAAGCTACAGCAGGCCAAGCAGGCCGGTAATGGAAAATATATGGCTTGAATAAAACGCTGACCCAGGCCAGATGCTGGAAACAGTAATGGATCTAAAAAAGAAATAGTAGATCTTCCCTTTCACAAGAGATTTAGTTAATGGCAAATCTGAAGTCATAGACCAGATAACCCTTGGTGGTATATACCTTAAACAGCAATGTAAAATATATATAAACTCTAAAATGAATTTTACTGATATTAACCATAAATTAAAGCTTCATTACCAATAGAATTGATAGATTTGGTGTATTTGATTGTAAGTATAATGCTTAAGTTTTCTGGCTAAAAGATAAGCATTATTTCAGTTCTGAGAACAAGGAACTTTAAAAAAAATTCAAACTTTTTTTTTTCCATGAGAAAAGATTCTGCCATTTTCTATTAAGCTCACAGGATGTTCTTACTGATTGTGGCATGATGAAAGAGGGGATTTTAAGACACTGATTTCAAAAATCAAGTAAAGCTAAATCGATAAAAAATGTAAAGGGGTTAAATTATTTCCTGCCTGAGACAGGACTTATAATTAATTACAAACCACTAATACCTTGTTTAATTTCACACCTGATATCAAATTTCTTGGGCAGGGTTGGACACCTGGATGAGTCTTAACGTCTTGAAATTTTTATAACCTTAACAACACTGACTCAAACTTATTATTTTTGTTTTAATGAATGACTCGTTTGTAGGAACACAGCATACTTTGGTTTCTTGGAGATTTGTAAACCCAAACCTGGTGAGGTGGTGGTAGTTAGTGGAGCAGCAGGCGCAGTGGGCAGCATCGTGGGGCAGATTGCTAAAATTAAAGGTAAGATGACAATACCTGGGAAACCTTAAATAAAAAATAAAACTTGTGCTGAGTCATTTAAACCAGTGAATTCATCTAGGACAATCAAGGAATTAGTAAAGACATGCAAAAGGTGAGGTTATTTTTAGGGGAAAAGTGGTGCTATTTTTCTCACAAAGCGATGATATTTTATGCTGATTCTGAAATATTTACTTGTGTTTTTGTGAATTCTTACCATAAAAAACTATTCAACATATATACAAGCAAAAATTCACACTTATACTCTAAACATGCTAGAATTAGAATTTTTTTTTATCATTATACAATAGATGAATTGTAAAAAATTTTGAAAATTGAAAAATTAGAAGATCTTAGTTAAAATTTTGAGGTGAAAATTTTGATTGAAATTTTGCCTTTTGTCGTCATCATTTCTCCTGGAAGAAAGATAATTTATTTCTGTAAATTCTGATATAAGTTTGGTGTCTTTAGTGATGTTAGTTTCTAAACTACATTAATTTTAGTAAAATTATGTATAGGCCTACATACTTTTGGAGTCAGCACCTTTGTTTTGGAAAACACTCAACATGCAGCAAATAAATAAATAATAAATAGGCCTAAATAATAAATAAATAACTCGGGGTCACTTTCAGGCATAAATTCACTATTATTATCTATAGTATCTAACTAATCTAAAATGTCAGTCATCTAACCTAGAACTTGGACCCTCTCTTGCTTAGTTATATATAAAAAAAAAACACTTAGGCCTATATAATTTAATATAAAAAATACTATGAAGGAAACAAGAATAAAACAATAAAGAATATATAAACTTTTGTAAGAAAACCAAATAGCAACTGTAAACACTCTAATCAAAATAAAATAAAGAAAAACACGGGAGTCAAAAACACATATTCATGTCATGGTGTAAACAACTGGGAATAACAAAATTCATTTGTGCAAAAGAAAAACTTTTTTTTGACATTACACTGCTTTCTGTTTAGGAAAATATGAACTAAAGCTTAATAAATATAGGATAAAGGCTTATAGTGCCATCTAGTAACATTTATTATACTAACAGACAAGATTTATCTGGCACCGATGGATCGGCCGCGTGAGTGTTTTAGCCGTTACTTGGCACTGATGGATCGGTACGCTGGACGTTTAAGGGTTAGAGCAAAAACTAATTTCAAAGCATTTATGAACACATTATATGTGTTATTTAGTCACTCTCCTAAGAACACAAAATAATTGCTAGCTGTTGCATCAACACTTTGAGATCACTAAATGAAATTGGTTAAATTCTGGATGGGAGGTGGTTGTTTCACAGTTTTCAAACAGCTTAGTCTGTTTGGAACTTATACCTGGCATTAATAATTTACTTTAAGGCTGGAGTCAATTACCCAACACAAAATCCCATTGGAAAATTAAATGTTTGGGAATGTTTTACTAAACGAGTTCAAAAGGTTTTCTGTGTGATGTGACACACTTGAATAACTGATTAAGTTTTCAGAAGAATCGCAAGCAAGATAAAGTATTCTGAATAAGGCTGATTAGCTTATACATCTTACAGGAAGAATGAGTGAATCAATTAAATCCAGACAAGGTGAAAGACTAAAAGAAAGTACCAAAGGAGCTGGGAGTGGGTAATTTCGTGGCGAAGGCTTTATTGACAAGTCGTGACACTTATCATTAAATCGGCTTCAATTATTTCGAATATCATTATGCACAATTTAATAGTTAAATGTTTCACAACTATTCCAATCTATGAAATGAAAGAAAAACAGTCACGTTTGTCAANATCGGCTTCAATTATTTCGAATATCATTATGCACAATTTAATAGTTAAATGTTTCACAACTATTCCAATCTATGAAATGAAAGAAAAACAGTCACGTTTGTCAAGGAAAATATTCTAAGTTTTTTTAAGGATTTTGAAACACTGAACTTAAACTTATGGCTGGATAATAAGGAAGTGACTAAAATAGGTACTTCATAAAAAAAAAAACACCGTTGCAGCCGCTTTGAAACAGAACTGCAACCAAATGTTTTGAATGTATTTCTAGACTATGTTGACTGTGGAGGAAGACGTATTTTAGAGTTTCTTAAACTCTTGGTAGATTGCCTAAAAACACTTCCTTTTAGCTCTTTTGAGCCGTGGCTTGGTTTTATTGTAATTATCTTAGTAATTATTCCATTATACTTTTCTATTCTTATAAATGATGTTACATCATTAATGTTTATCAAATTAAATTGTCCACTTTTGAAGCAATGGGACCCACTACCATACGTTCAGACCTTTTTGTTGTATCGTCGGTGGGCTGTGGAGACAAAATTGTGTTTTGTGATGTTCCTGAGCACAATATAAATTAATTCTGTCCATTGCTTTAATAGTTAGCATAACCTGAAGAGATGGCGTTAAATGTATGTGTGTGCACGCGCATGTGTATGCTTTATAATTTTAAAACCATTAAAATATATTCTCAAATTTTAAACGTTAAACTGTCAGTCTGATTTTCCACTTAGCATGCTTGAATATAAATATACTTCGAACTAGGAAAACGACCGCCTCGGTGCCTTTTTTTCTAGGACTACACCTTTGGTCTCATTGTACAGTAACGTTACAGAACTCGCATGAAACTGTCTACATTTTTCATTCACATTGTGTATTTAGCTATTTATTAACATATTCACAAAAAAATCAAATATAAATATGCACACAATATTTCATGTTTAGTAATATCAAACCCTATATCTCAGTATCATTACTTTAGATTTTTACAAATAGCAATATTGAAAAAATCAAATGTCAATCTCTGTTTAGAATAAACATGACTGACCACCTGTAGCGGGGTCCATGTATTAATGACCTTGCTTGGACCTAGCACAAAACATTTTCTTAAAGCTGAAAATGAATCAATCAATCAAAATTTAATTATCAAAATGGGTAAAGTATAAGACGTGATTTTTAATGTTAACCTAAAAAAAAAGGCCTAAATATCCTTGAAAATACTCATATATTCTGTGATTCGATTTATATCTTTAAAATTCACTAAAACGGATATTCATATAAACAGTAACAAACATGTCTCTCATGCTCTCCTCTTTGAGTTTTCCTGCCACACTGTCCTAGTGTGCCAACCATGCATAGATAGTTTGATAAGAGCAGCTAATTTTATAATAACTTTTAAAAATTTTAATTAAAGTACTGTTGTTTGAGAATGCACAATTTATTAATTATGAAGATACATAAATTGACAAAATATGTGAAAATGTCACACCATACACCTAAAAAGTCTAGAGGTTCTTCCTCCCTGTCCTAGACTATCATCATGTAGTTTTCCTGGGACCATGTCTTTTAATCAAAACTTAAAGGCCTTAAACAAAGGACCAAGATGAGACAACCTCATCCCTCAGATAACACTGGATAACATGTAATTTGGTTGATACAGCTTGGACCAGACTTTGCACTGTAGTGGAGTAACCTGTTATATTCACTGAAAACTATTTGTATGGAGACCATTGTAACCATTTTACCATATTTAAAAAAATATAAAATTCATCAATAATTATTTAAAAAAACCTATTTCACTGATCCCAATTTAGCTGTTGTCAAGCTAAATATTCATAAAACTTAACTTCTATACAATTTCTGGTACAAGCATAATCATGTAGCTAAAATATCAATTAATTGACTCCAAGATGGGCTTCAAAGAGTAGCAGTGGATATCAGGAGTTCTCAAATACTGGTATGGTACTCAGGTATGTTAAGACACTAATTGGATAATAATATTGATATAACTAAAGTAAACGATTCCCTTACTTCCCTCTCATTGTGTTTGTTTCACACCGTTGATTGTAGGTTGCAAAGTGATTGGTTTTGCCGGTTCCGATGACAAAGCGAAGTGGTTAGTAGAGGAACTGGGTTTTGATGCTGCGTACAACTACAAGACCAAGGATATTGCTGAAGCTCTTGAAGAATCTGCACCAGAAGGAGTTGACTGCTACTTTGATAATGTAAGTTGAATACAGGAGGCTCTAATCCACTCATTTTAATTTATTGTATACAAGTGCCTGATGACTACAAGTATATAATAGGAACAGTGTAAAAATATATTTTAAAATATTAATTGATAGGGGATACAAACAACCTGTAAGATAATTAGTACCTATTTACAGGAGTTGGGTTGAATCCACTAGATTATCAATCTGAATTTGAATCTCCAATTTGTATCCGAATCCAAATCTTGTAAAAATTTAACATAAGAGGAAATGTAAATACAATAGAATACGGTAATAGAAAATACAAATATTAAATAAGTGTTTTTTTTCTCCTCCTTATAGTCCATGCATTATGACATTCAGACATTCAATTAAGTGTTAAATTACTGGTTTTAGGCCTTATTGTTAAGTTCATACTATAATTATTATAATTGGTTAAGTGTTAAATTACTGGTCTAGGGTCTGATTGTTAAGTTCATCATATAATTATTATAATTGAATAAGTGTTAAATTAATGGTCTAGAGACTGATTGTTAAACTCATCCTAAAATAATTATTATAATTGGTTCTGAACCACCAACAAATAGTATTAGATATCATATTCTGAAAATTGAAAAATGACACCTGGACACGGGAATCGAACCCGGGACCTTTGGCTTAGTACGCCAATGCTCTACCACTGAGCTATCCAGAGCATTGGCATACTAAGCCAAAGGTCCAGGGTTCGATTCCCATGTCCAGGTGTCATTTTTCATTTTTCAGAATATATCTAACTGAAGTAACTACCATTAATATAGCTTCGGCTATTTACTCTTAAATAGTATTAGAGCTATAAAATAAATTTCAATTGAAAAATTGAATATTTTTGTTAAGGATTTGAGACTCGAATCTAAGAATCTTGAATAGCTTTAAGGATTCGAGGGTCTCATCTCTACCATGTATCTTTATAAAAGCAAGTAAACTTTACTTATTTAAGTCACATTATACATATAAAACTCCATGAAGTTAGTGGCAGCTACATTGCTTTTAGATTGACAGGCTAGCAGTGTTGGAAAATAATGGAGTTTGTTTCCCAATACATTACACTAATTTCCAATGGATGGATAAAAAGTGTAAAAGGCATATATATACACTTAGTGCCAAAGTTAATATTATGCTTAAACCTCGGGCAGTTCTAAATATTGCTAGTCAATGTAAAGTGAGTTTCCATTATCTTCTCTGAAAGTCATTGCAATTTGCTTTGGGGAATGATCTAAATCAGCGGTTCTCAAACTTTTTTTAGATTATACCCCCAAGATAAAAACAATTCCAAATGACAAGTTAAAAAAATATTATAACCACATGGTATATTATTGATCTATTTAATTTATTGGGGAAAAAATATCTGTAATCAAAATATCTTAACATTATCTCTTATTGAAAATTGTCATGATCAGTTTAAAAAAATCAATTTTACTGCAAAAAGTCTGTAGAAAAGTTTTATACATTTTCTTTACAAATTCGTTCAAAAATAAAGAAAAAAGTAGACCTAAACACAATATTATTATATAAATTTTTTTAATTGTAATTCTGGAGCTTATATATTATGAATCTCAAAGTTTTACAGTGAGAGGGGTGTGGCTGCATGGCTTGGCACAACTTTTTTATGTCTAGTTTTCCATTTGAATTTTTCAAGCAAAGTTTCGGCTCCAAATTTATCCTATTGCGGTACTTAATGTACACCATGGATGAAAAACCACTCTCACAGAGATATGTTATTGAGAAAAGCATCATAAACTTGATGGCATCGTCAGCAATATAAGGAAACTGGTTCAGCCTTTGCAACCATAAGTCTGCCAAATACGTTTTCTTGCGGCTGGATTTGAGGGTTTCATCACAGGGCATCTCAATAATTTATTTCGTTGAAAAGAAGTTTGGTAGACTGGAGTCTTCCTATGTATAAAAAGTCTCGCATCTAGAACTCGTTCCCTAAATTCTCAGGAAAATATTTGCCAAAGTCTTCAATCAAACCCAGACATTGCTCTCTTATGTCGTTGACAACAGAATCATGAAGCTCAAGTTCATTTTCTTCTACAAAAATTTCAAAAGACGGAAAGAATTACACCTGTCCCTTCACAACTTATTTTGTTGAAAATTGAAGTTTCTTTTTTCAAGCTTTTATTTTATCATGAACCATGAAGTGTTCTGTGTGTTTACCCTACAAACCTTTATTCAGCTTATTCAGTTGCTGAAATACGTCAACCATGAAAGCTAGCCTGCACAGCCACTGCTCATTTGTAAATATGTCACTTAACTAACACTTGCTGTCAGAGAGGAAAACTCTAAATTCTTGTCTCATTTCATACAAACGAGCAAGAAAATTTTGTTTGAAAAGCCATCTTAGCAAGCATTATATGTTTGAGTAACATTGTTATGAATAAGCCAATATATAAAACATAAACAAACATAGATTGGAAAGAATTAATATATAAACATCACCGCAATATATATCTTCAACTGCTTGTGAGTTTGAGAATTACCGTTGAGAGATAAAGAGTATGTCACCATGTTGTGACTGTTCAGGGATGCTCAGATTACTCTAAATATTAGCAAGATAACTGCTAAGTAGAAGGTGTCAAGTAGAGGGTTGAACATTCTCAGAAATCTGTCTACAGCCGACAGCAAATAGGGGGAAAAGATGGGTGGAAATAACCAGATAACGGTAAAAGCCAACAATTAGGGTTTTCCATAAGTCCCTTGTCATTTTGCCAACTTTCCCTTGAGGGCTGCTCGCGTACCCCCTGAAAGGTGCCCGCGTACCCCAGTTTGAGAACTGCTGTTCTAAATATTTTGATGATATAATATAAGTCAATGTCCTTATTGTTGAGTGTTAGTTTGGAAAAACAATATTTCTTTATAGATTTATGTAGTTGGTAATGAATCACTGAGAGCTAATGTAGGTTTTCCCTGAACCTGCTAAGAGCATTTATACTATTTTTTATACTATAATAATTTGGCTGTCGTTCTCTTAAATTTAAACTCTTGTACTATCCCTCCAGTCCAACACCTTAGCTCAGTCAGCAGCGTGTCTGCCTACTGATCTAAGGGCCCAGGGTTCTATTCCTGGCATGGCTGAAAAATTTATCATTGGCGAAGTGTGGGTTTATCCTTTCATATTGATAAATTAACTGCCCTGCTTGTCCTAGTCTTAAGTTAGATTAAAAGGGACATGAAGCTACGACAGGCCAAGCAAGCCGGTACCAATAGTTGAATAAAAAACTTACCCAGACCATAGTTTAGAAACAGTAATGGATGTAAGTTAGTACTCTCCCTCCACTATGACACCAGCTGAGTTAAGAGTATTTTTAAACTAATTTCAAAATTTTGGACTAAAATGACTACATTATGAGGAAGACAGCAATATTATTTTAAGAATTAATATGTAGAGCTTAGAGCAAATAAAAAACAGGGTGAATCAGGGGAGTGCCCTTTCACCATTACTATTTGTGATAGTGATGGAAATGGTCATGAACAAAGTGGCAGGAAAACACGGGGAGGAAAGAATGAAAGCTATGATGTTTACTGATGACTTGATGGTATGGTGGAAGAAGGAAGAGAAGTGCAGGAATGGAATGAGGGAGTGAAAGAGAGTGGAATGAAATTTAGCACGGTGAATTGTGAAGTGATGGTTATGACAAGGAAGAGCATAAGGCCCAGTAAAAAGATATAAAGTTGGATGTAGTAAAGCTGAGAAAAGTACAGAACATAAAATATCTTGGAAGCAGGATTGAGGCGAAAGGTAGAAGTAGAGAGGATTTAATGGGAAGACGACAGCAAGGAGAGTTGTTCTATAGGTGTGTAAAAGACCTTGTATGGAGAAGAGAAGTCCCCTTGAAGTGTAAGGAAGTGTTGTAAAGGGCATACTTAGTACCCATTGTAACATATGCAGCAGAAACATGGACAGGGTATGTATGAGAGACTCGGAAAGTGAAGGCCATGGGAATGAAGTTTGTGAGGAGCATGTTAGCTCTAGTGAGTAGAAACAGGATAAGGAATGAAGTTATTTGCAGGCGCGGATTCAGGGGTGTGGGGGGTGTCAAAGGGTCAGTTGACCACTTTGTTAAAGTTAGAAAATTAATGAAAGAAACAAAATGAAAGTTCAAATTTTAGAAAAAAAAATACAACACTGATAAATTATACAACTTTTTATCTTTTCACTCGCAGACACATCTTAAGCTGGGTCCACAAGCGCGTTATTTGTCTATGTTTAACCAATGTTTGATATGACTCACGCAAGTGTGGGAAAAATATTTGTTTTCATGTAAGAATATTTGGCGTGCATAGCGAGTCACGAACAACGAACATTGTTCCTCATAGAGACGGTAGACTACCACACATCAAAGAAGACTATTAATCGCCTGAGAGCAGTTCATCCACGAATACTAAATATAGAGTATGTGTGGACAGCAGGAGCGGCGGAACTGTGGGGGGCTCTGCCCCCCTGGAAATATTTTTCCCCTCCTTGGAATAAATTCCCCCTAGATATATTTAAAATCCTCTGATATTATCGAATATGAAGCTAAAAGATGGCTTTAAATCAAATTTCAAAGGACTTCTAGATGAATTCTATTGTCAAAAATTTGTTGGAAAAGACTGCTTCAAATAACTACTAGACTAGCGGCATCTAACTGGCACAAAAAGTTAGGGGAGGAAAGCTCTGAATAGTTTCCAAGGACATCCAAATTTCAAAAATGTCTATGGAAGGACAACTCCAAATACCTTCTGGATGCATATCATTTTGAAGAATTTTTGGACTAGGACCACCCCAAATAGCCTAGTTTCTGAAATAATTCAATTTTCAAAATTTTGTTGGTGGAAGACCACTTCAAAGATCATCTTCTAGAGGTATCTAACTATCGTAAAACATTAAGGTGAGAATCACTCTAAATAGCTTCGAGCGTCATCCAAATCTAAAAAATTTCTGGTTGAGGAACACTTTTAAATGCCTTATAAAAGAATCTAACTAAAAATAATCAAGGCGAAGATTACTCATAACTTCTAGAGTGAACCATTTTTCAATAAATTGTTGAAGGAGGGCTACTCCAAATAGTTTATAGAAACTATCTGATTTTAAAAAATTGGAGAGGACGACCACGGTTTAAAACATACATAAGATCAAATATTAATGAGAAACTATTTAATGGCTTCAAAAATCTAACATAAGTAACTATGTTACATATTATTATGACCCCCCTCCATGAAAATTATCTGGATCTGTCCCTGATTATTCGTGAAAGAATGGGAGTGCAGGGAGTACATGAGATAGTAGAGGAGGCAAGTCTGAGATCGTATGGGCATGTAATGAGTTGTAGAAAGAGAGAACATAAAAGAAAATGATGAAAAGGAAGTATGTAGGAAAAAGAGCACAAGGGAGGCTAAGGAAAAGATAGGAGGAACATATATCAGAAAGTGTACAAGTGATAAAAGAAGAATGGTGAAAGAATAGAGGAAGATGGAGAAATTTTACTAAAGTTGCTAGAAACAGTTGTTGTTGACGATGACAATGACGATGACGCTGATGATCTGATTTGTTAACAAGACACTATTTGGATGAATACAATAATCATATTAAAAAAATTTGCTATAATATCTTCAAGTAGACCTAATCATATTTTTATATAGTCCTATTATGTAATCTATCATATTTTAAGTCTAGAGTTTGCTGGTATTATCAAAAACAAATATTTTAGACATTACAAATGGTTATCTGACAACACTGCAAGCCTCATTCAGTGTTCTAACATAGCTGTCACTAACTTTTCTGAGTTTTAATTTGATAAAGGTTATTGTTAAAAATTCAATCTGTCTGTATAATGTATTAAGGTCTAACCTATCTATATTTACAGGTTGGCTTCAATCTTCATTAATTAGATTTTAAAGGATTTACAAAATATTTTTTTATACTTTTATGTAAGCTCAAAATTATTTATAGTATTTTAATATAAACTCAATTTTAAAGAATGTGTCCACCATAAATTTGATATTTGTTCGTCCAAAAGAAATAACATTTTATTAATTATATAGAATGATTAAATTGCAGAATGACTTAGAGATTAGAAGGAAAAAAGTCTCTTATTTTATTTGAAAACTTAAAATAAATATTTTAACTTGAGCATTTAGTTTGGTAAATGAGTTTAATAGTGCACAAATCATTAGTATTGTAATTTGGTGTATATTTTTATGTTTTTAATCATGATTGTATTACATAGGTGGGTGGAAGATTGAGCAGCGCAGTCATTCAAAAGATGAGATTATTTGGTAGAGTGTCTGTGTGTGGTTCTATATCTTCTTACAACAGCAGCAGTCTACCAGAAGGTAATTCAACCTTAGGGAAAATTATATTCTATTTAAAACACTTCTAGATAATGAGATACTTGTGGTGGTGTATGAATGGATAGTCATGGATAGTCTAGCATAGTCAACACTTCTAAATAATCAGATACTGTATTGGTCTGAATATAATACGAGTTTTTTTCCCAAATTTGTAGCTTCAAAATCTAGGGGTCGTCTTAAAATCACAGACTAAGGAATGGATAAGGCCTACATCAAAAGGTAACATTTTACATCTTTATTTGATATTAATACAATAGTGCAGGGTTGCTTTTTTTTACATATTTGATAAATTTTCACACATTTTAAAGGTATAACACAGATCACAGGATATTTAGTTATTTTCACGAATTTTTAGGGTATTTTTTAGGTTATCCTTAAAAAAGAATCGAAAGAAACATTCGAATGATTTTGAGAAGTAGTAAAGAGTCGGTAATAATCGGAAGTTAGCTACTTATAACTAAAAGTAATTAGTTATTAGTGGCTCATTTTCCTTTGTGCTACTATTCTCTTCACCCTGCTGTCGAATCTCCCAACATGCATTCCTTTGCGTTTGCAGCTTATCAACCCTTTTCTATGACTGTATTTATTTCCTTGTGCCGGTGTGAAAGACCAAAGTACAGCCACAACAAAATACTATACAGTGAACGCATTAGTCACATAAG
Organism: Timema bartmani; assembly: GCA_902151455.1. Taxonomy (NCBI): domain Eukaryota; kingdom Metazoa; phylum Arthropoda; class Insecta; order Phasmatodea; family Timematidae; genus Timema; species Timema bartmani. The sequence continues at coordinate 26,411 of CABFWB010005286.1, read as the reverse complement.
TACCTCGCAATTAATATAAATATAATAATAAAATAAAGAACATACGTTTCCCTTTGTGTTTAAAAGAGTCGAAATAATTGACCCTTTAATATTTCCTAAACATTAAAAAAATATATAAGCTTACAATACTATTTATATATTGGGTAAGTGATAAAATATTTCCGATTTGAATATTTGAATCAATTAAATGCCTCCTTAAAGCTTCACTTAGAATCAAACACACAATTACTACTCAACAAACGACGACGATGTAAGTTTGTTGGATAATGATATTTTGTGTTATAAGAATGTAAAATTATTTCAATGAATACAATTATAATCCGATCTGAATAGTACAACCAGGCAATGTTTTATTAAATATATAAAAAGTATATATTTATCTATTTAATAAATTTAAGTCAACGTTAAAAAAACTATCTCTCAAACTGTTTGTGCTATTTGTGTTTAGTTAGAAAGGTAAAATTTAAAGGAAATGAACAAGAACAATCTATGTAGTAATGTAGCAAAATAATCTAATCATTTTGTAATTTTAATTTGAATTATTTTTGGCCAATATTCGATTGTAAACTGTACAACCACTTAAACTTTGTATTAAATTAGCCTTAGAATCATTCGAAAGCATAAGGTTGATTATTGTGTAGCATTGGGGACTATTTATTGAAAATGAACCTAATAGAAATGAAGACCTGTATAGAGATAGCCTGGAAACATTCATAATCATAAGGTCGATTTTTCTGAGCACTTCTGGCAAAGGAGTGGTAAGAGAATGAATCGGCCAGCTCACGTCAAGTCAGCTACTGTTTTCATTTGAATGTTTTTTTCATTCGAATGATTTTGAAAGAATCGAATGAATCGATTATTCAGAATAATTTAATGAATCGGTTTTATTCATCTGATTCTGCCCATCACCAGTTTTGGCCCAATACAATACTCGATACCCATAGTATCGACTGATCTTGCAATAATCAATACTATACGCAAAAAATCTCTATACCACGCTTTAGTATTTAACACGGTTAGCTCCATAAATGGGTTGGGGATAGTGATAGGTATAATCGAATTGAATTTTATTTCATTGTGCTGTTTTTGATAACTTTTCCAATTACTTCACTAGGACATTAAAAATTCAGCCATTCACAATAATCAAAATAGATTTTAAAACAAATAATGAGTTATCAAATTGTTATGTATTTAATTCTTAAAGCTATGGCAACATAGCTAGTGCTTGTCAAGTAACTGCAATACACGAGGAGAAAACGCGAATCGGTTTTAAACAAATAATTGATAATACTTAGAGTTTACTAGACAATTTTAGCGATGCCGAACTTTAGTTTTAATTTGTGAAACTCTAAAAAATATCTAACTTTGGAATACTATCAAGTAAATTATTATCCTTGATTAGATGTTCCTACTTCCTAGATCATCGATTTTGAATTAAGAATAAAGATGCTTGTTTAGTTATCATTAATTTTTTACGCTTGGCTGTCATGGTGGCTGACTTTTATCGTAATTCACAGAAGACGTGTTTATCGGTTAGATTTTTTTAACATGTGAAATGTATTTATCCTTTCCTTATAAAAGCAACAGTTTGGTGTTTATTTATCCTTTGATTTCTTCCTATATCTCTTTATATTATTTTATTTTCTGTATATCATTGTGAAAGAGAAAGTGTCATGTTTTAGAAGCTAGCATGTTAATTGTCGAGTCCAATGTTCGTATTTAGGGGGAGTAGAATGAAACTCATATTTTCACTAACGATTTGTCATAGTAAAAATTAACTTCTCATTCTTTTTATGAAACCTTTTAAAAGTTAACCTCCTTATACAAAAACAATATTTGCTACAAAAAAATTAATTACTTAGCAATTCTGCCATCCTAATTAGATTTTAAGTCAACATAGGTGTTTTGTTTTGTAAATAAAAAACAATTTGTTAGTATTACAAAATAAGTCTACTATAATTATAATTTTCTTCATTCATGACAAAATAAATACCACTTTTAAAAAATCTACCCGAATCCAAGACGACCTCCAGTTTTTCAGTGGTTTCGGATAGATACTGTATTTGTGGAGGTGCATGAATGGATAGTCTAGCATAGTTTATCATGACAGGTCTAAGGTTTAATATCATCTGTTTAGGTCCACTAAGGGTGCTCATTCCATACTATAGTTTTTTATTGATGATGGGGAGATCCGAGTTTAAAATCTCATCCGGGTGTACTGAGGGTGTTTTTTTTCCACACTCTTCATTCAAATGTGGGTGTACTTCCTCTAAATATAACCTTCCTAATCCCCCAAACCACTAGTTTAATTAGTACAAAAGCATATGACCCAGACGGGTATTAAAACGTGGTGCTAAAAAAGTGTTATTATTGGCTAAAACTGGTATACTTCCTTAACTCGTTTATTTATTTTGGATAGGTCACTTTGCTCTACACTGCGGCAATAAAATACAAAACCATAAATGAAAATAGACATATAAACTAAATATAAACATGTTTGTTTTAGTTTTGAATATCCAACTAAATGCTATCTTATATTACATACTAACACACCACATGTTACATTTTGGAATTCTAACATGAATTTTCTGAAAACTGTAAAGTTAGACTTGTTTTTAAGACTAACCCCTAACTCGCTATCTTATGATAAAGCAAGAACCAAAATTCAAATGGGTTTAGTCTAGAAGGTATAACTTTTCAAGTGGCACAATATTAGTTCTTTTTTTGACTTTTGTAAATCATAAGACAGCTTTAGCTCAAATGTGTTTTTCTGACACCCTTCAATAATATAATACAAATTTTCTGTATGTAGCACCAATCATTCAACCAGCTGTTCTTGTCAACCAATTGACTATGCAAGGGTTTGTGGTTGGACGATGGAAGGACCAGTGGCAAGATGGCCTCAAACAACTCGTGCAGTGGACAAAAGAGGTTTGTAAGACATAAATTTGTTTATGATGTTGTGTATGATTAAGTGTTCTATTTTTGTGATAATAAGGTTTGCTCATGACATTGGTATCCTGTTACACTTTCCATCGCTCATATGTAATATCTAGAGATAGGGTAAAATAGCATTAATTTTCAGTTTTTTTAGCATTAATTATTGGAAATTTAGCGTTTTGTAGCAAAATAGGTAAAAATGTCTTTTGTCAATGTTTTTAGGGCCTATACAAAGGATTTATGATAAAATGTATGTATGCATTAATACGAAGGGTATTTTAACCTTAGTTTGCAATTATTTTCATGTGAGAGGTTGGGCTTTCGTAAGGATTGGCGGAAGGGGGGGGCTAAGCAATGACTAACGGAATGTGGTGATTAGCCGGATGGGCTGTGGAAGGCACAGGATGCAAGTAAAACCCGAGCTGAAGCACACATACGAGTGAAACTCAATGATTTTTTAATCACTTATTTCCGCTTAAAAACATCGTTTCATAGAAATTCTCAGCATTTTATTTAAATGCACAGCATTTTCAGGGAATTCGC